>CM032231.1:103940000-103965000 GCA_019009955.1 Riptortus pedestris | reverse complement strand
CCCTCCCCTCCCTCCGAAATTCTAAACACTATTCACGAGCTGTGTAATCTCGCCGTGATACAAACTGATTTTGTTCGTTTTATCAGACGTGATTGCAACGATAACGATTAATTTCTATTGTTCAAAAGCTCCAATATTGTAAGGAAGCTAAAAACTAAGTTTGGGAACAAGCACCGCTTGTATATTCAAAAAAATAAAGAAAAAAAAAAAGAAAAGAATAAATTAAACAAACTACATTTAACTATTTGTCTACTGTTGTTGATGTTGTGTGCTATCTACAGTTCTTTTTTAAACAATAGTATATTGCCGTACCTCTAATGAAGATATAGTCTACAAAAGCATTTTTATTTTTATATCCCATAATGTCAAAAATATTATTTTATCAAATGTTTATACATGGATGTTTGTGTTTTTCTATTGAAGGGATTTATTAGAGACAAACTTAAAATAAAATACTTAGTCGCGGCTAGAAAAGAATGTTTTTCTGTAGATAATCCGTCCCAATTAGCCTTAGTTGACAAAGTGGATGTTAATGATCAACATTCAATATTTAAAAGGATAACTTTATAACCGAATGTTCATCTTCTTTTTTTTTTTAAACTGGGAACAAAATATTCTTGACATTCGAAGATTTGTATTAAACCATCAGTCCCTTAACGGGAAAACCCCTTGAGAGGGAAAACGGAGGAGGGCTTAGATGGAGACGACAATATGAACTAGAAAATTTAAACTTCGACTAAAGAAGTTTATTATATAACAGAATATTGCTTATGTGACATGCGTAGGAGTGTGGGTTTGCTGAAGGCTGAAAACAGAAAAATACAAATATCTCAGTTGAAGTACAACATAGGGAATAGATGTATACAACAATATTAATAGATATTTAATTTTTAATAAGATTTAATCTATACAATTTTTTGATCAGACGTATAGTAACAGTGATATTTCGAATTTTCGAAAATGCTCAAAATTAATGCTTAAATGTTCAAAACCCCCTCTTACTGGCCAGATTTCAGCCATTAATAAACTTGGTTTTTTGTTTTACATAAAACGATTAAATATCGAGTTTGGTAACGGTCAAACAAAAATTGCGACAGCTAGAGCTCTAAGAGACAAATATAAATCTGATAATACCCTCCAAAAGCAATTTAAGCTGTAATAAACTTTTTCTGTAATCGTTGAATAATGGTAACATTACTAATCTGAAATGAGTGAAGAAAGTGAAACATTTTGCAATAACAAGTGAAGAAAGTGAATTGCCTTCTTAATTAGTAATAAGTATAAATTAAAAAATAATTTGAAGTTGGAAATTAAATGCTTTTAAATGTTTCTTAACATTGTAAGTATTTATTTTAACAAAGTAAATTGAAATGTGAATGAATTATTGGTGGAATTAATCAATTTTTTTTTTAATTTAAATATAATAATAATTACCTTCCTTGTTTATTACCTGCACTTGTTTATAACTGTACAACTTCACAACCATCACTAGTTGTTTTATAACTATGCTTATAACCTTTCACAACCATGCTTATAACCTACAAACAACATACTATAATCTTCACAACATCCTAATTTTGTTCATATTCTAGTTAGATCTGATCATGTATTACACGATTACAGAAAAAATTTAATATTACACTCGTGACGAAAGTAGAATTAACAACTCTCGTGAAATTACCAAACGTTTCACTCGAGTTGTTAAATGGTCTACTTTCGTCACTTGTATAATAAATAACTATTCTTTTCATTTTATCGCTAATTAATGTGTTTCAGCTAGAATAATAAGCCTGCTAAATCGTTCTGCTAAGGCAGCGATGTTGTAGATGGGCAACCTTTGACATGTTTCAGGCCAAACTTTAGTGTGCAAATACGTTCGCGGGCCGATTTTAAAAGTAGTGCATTTTCAATTAGCGTTTTTAATTTTTAACGATAGATATCAGACATGAAATTATACGACAATGTAACTATAATAAAAGTCCGTCACGCAGGGGCTGCGTAAACTAAGCAGATTTCCTAGTGTGAAGTTTAGTAATCGATAAATCTACATACGTCTGACACATTATCACCGTGAATAGATACAAACGGAACTAAGAAATGTTTCAGTCAATTCCAATAACCTGCCGACAGGAAATGTTTGAAATGTAATCAAACAGTTCTGCCAGCCTCACAGTGAAACAATTACTGAAATATATCAGAATATAACATATTAATTATATTGAGAACTATTTACTATATCTAGTACTGGAATTAATGAGTTAGAATAATTGTTATCTCAATCAATCAAATTTCAGTAATCCACGACCATAAGACGTGGGGGGGGACACAAGGACATATTTGCATGTAACTCGTACAAAAAAGGGTCTCTTGAATAGCATATTTGGTATTTAAACTTCGAATAATGTGGTTTATTATATAATAGAGTATTGTTTATGTAGCATGAGTAATAGTGGGGGTTTGCTGAGGGCTGAAAACTGAAAAATGCAAATATCTCAGTTAATATTCAAGATAAAGAATAAATGCATATAACCATAATTATTGTACATTTAATTTGCAATAAGATTGATTCTATACAATATTTCGATCCGACTTATAGTAACGGAAATATTTTGAATTTCCGAAAATCCTCCCATCTAACCCCCCCCCCCCCTCCATCTAGTCCGATTTCAGCCGTTAACGAACTTGATCTTTCTTTTTACATAAAACGACTAAATATCGAGTTTGGTAACGATAAATAATAATTGCGACCGCTAGATATATATATATATATATATATATATATATATATATATATATATATATATATATATATATATATATAGAGAGAGAGAGAGAGAGAGAGAGAGAGTTTTGAACGGACCTCATTTTCGTCATCTCCTGGGTAGGATCGATGGACATTTGAAGAAAATTTTCGAAAATCGCGTCATGAGTACAACCTCAATAGCTGATCCCCTTAAGGGAAATCTGCTAAAATGTAACAAAATAAAAAAATTAAATTTAAAAAAATAGGTACAACATTATAATTAAATAGTATAATTTGGAAATATTACAAACAAATTGAAATAGCGACATCAAAATCAATGAGACACTTGAGTTTGCATTTGGTAAACTAATCCATCGATGTTTGGATTAATTCACTCACACAAAGACGAAAAGAAGTTTCGAAATTACCATCAATCAGCCTTGTAAGATGTTTTGATTTATTATCTTTCATCAATGAAAAGAACTGTTCGCATTTATAAGTACTGCCAAACGCACAAATATCTTTTCATCTTCCTCATTTGGAGTAAGTTGTGAAATATTTTGGTTTAATTGGGTTTTTCAAAATGTCTTGTGGGCCGGATCAAACCTTACCGCGGGTTATGGTGTAGAGCAGGGACGAGCAACACGCGGCCCGATCAACATGTTTGTGTTTACTTCTGTCACACAATCAGTCTGATAAGCTGTTAACTAGCAATTTTAGCAATTATTGTGTTTCTTAAAAGGCGTGAGTGCAATATTAATGTCACAAAGGTAATATTAGAGTTTTTGTATTCAAAATTAATTTTTCCCGAACGGGATACAGTTCTCGATGACTTTCAAAGGGAAGTGATTGGCATGCAGAATAATACCGATTTAAAAAAGTCCGTCACGCAGGGGCTGCGTAAACTAAGCAGATTTCCCACGTGAAGTTATACAATAGAGAAATCTCCATACGAGAGCCGAACAGTTACGGCAAAGGGCCAAACTAGCTTTTGGCGGGAAATTCATAAATCCGTTATCGGCTCAAATTGACTAAAAATGCAAATATCTCAGTTAATATTCAAGATAGGGAATAAATGTATATAACAATATTTATAGTAAATTTCATTTGCAATAAGATTGATTCGGTACAATTTTTCGATCCAACGTTTAGTATCGGAGATATTTCGAATTTTCGAAAATCCTCCCCTCTAAACCCCCCCTTCCACTAGTCCGATTTCAGCCGTTAACGAACTTGGTCTTTTTTTTTTTACATAAAACGACTAAATATCGAGTTTGGTAACGATCAAACAAAAATTACAACCGCTAGAGCGGGAACAGACAAATATATATATATATATATATATATATATATATATATATATATATATATATATATATATATACAGTTTTGAACGGACCTCATTTTCGTCATCTATTAGGTAGGATCGATGGACATTTGAAGAAAAATTTCGAAAATTCCGTCATGAGTACAACCACAATAGCTGATTTCCCTTAGGGGAAATCTGCTAAAATGTTTTTTTCTCAGTAAACATCGACAATTTTTATAATTCGTATCTGAGCCCTGAGAAATTTCCGCTCTCGACGACATATGCTAAGTAAATAAGTTCTCTGTTCGGAAGTACGTTTGTTCACGAACAATTATTTTCGACCATGAAATTACTCAAAAATGACCACATATAAAGATTAATTGATGCACGATTAGAAAGCTGTGAACTCTAGCTACCTCATCAATTATCAATCATAACAAGAAAATGTGTGAATCGCTTAAATTGCGACACACGTAAATAAACTAAATAAATAAATGATATTGATCAGCTCGTATCGAAAATCATTGCCAAATGGCTGATTAAAAACTTCCAGTAAATTCGCTTTTCTGTTCTTTTATTGCTTGTTTTTTTTTGCATTAAAATTTGTATGTGAAATCTATGGTTTTTTTGAATTTTATACTTTTTCTATTCTACAGTTTATTATTAATAAAGTTTTGTAAATTATTAATGTGTTACTTTATGTACGGCCCGCCAAACATTTTCAAAATTTAAATTGGCCCGCTGATTAAAAAGGTTGCTCACCCCTGTTGTAGAGAGTAAATTCAATATAGCCTCCCTACACGTGGACCAAATAAAATTTGTACATCGCGTGGTTAACTGAGCGTAGAATTTGGACTTCTATTAGTTCTTCCGTGTCAAATGAGCGACGTGTGGCAATGGAACAGCTACTTGAATCATCTTTGTTCTGCAATGCCATTACGGTAGATATCTCCTGCTGACCGCCTTAGCCCAATAACCTTGGGCCAAAGATTTCGTAATAGTTCTGTTTACAAGCCACTGGAGAGCTCAAACTTTGGACTGAAGCTGATAGTGGTCTGCCGGGGACTGCATTAGTAATTAATTATTAGTGGGCAAACGATTGCTGAATGATATATAGAGATGTTGTTAAGGAAAATTGATCCCAGAGCCCCAGAGCCATTCAAATACTCAAATATTCATTGAGTTGGGACAGCAACCCCGAGGAACCTCAACCTTGACATTTCATCCCCCAGCATCTTCCTCCCACTTCCACAATATCCTATCCAATTTATGTCACGTAATGACAGCTTATAGAAAACTTGCGTTGTTCATGAGAGGTGAAAGGAGCTCAGGTATAGCTAATAAAGACACAAGAGTTCAATATCCCACCTTTCGTGAACTAAGAAGATTTCCCACGAGCAGTGCTGATCATCTAATCATCCTTACAACAACAAACAATTACCGCAATACCGGCTAGATAAAAGATTTAGTGAATACAACGTGGGGGGGCTTCATGAATCACAGAATATAATAAAAACAATTTATCTTATGTAATGTTCTAAATAAAGAAACAACACTCAGAACAACATTTATAGGAAAATACATTTTTTAAAACATTGACTGTATACATTCTGTATACTTAAGGGTAATCAGCTATTGAGGTCGTTCTCATGACGCGAGTTACGAAAAATTTCTTCAAATGTCCATCGATCCTACCCAGGAGATGACGAAAATGAGGTCCGTTCAAAATTATATATATATATCTATATATATATATATATATATATATATATATATCTATATATATATATATATATATATTTGTCTGTTAACGCTCTAGCGGTCGCAATTTTTGTTTGATCGTTACCAAACTCGGAATTTGATCGTTTTATGTAAAAAGGAAGATCAAGTTCGTTAATGGCTGAAATCAGACCAGTGGGAGGGGGGGGGGGGTTTAGAGGAGAGATTTTTGAAAATTCAAAATATCTCCGTTAATAAGCGTCGGATCGAAAT
This sequence comes from Riptortus pedestris, assembly GCA_019009955.1. Taxonomy (NCBI): domain Eukaryota; kingdom Metazoa; phylum Arthropoda; class Insecta; order Hemiptera; family Alydidae; genus Riptortus; species Riptortus pedestris. The sequence continues at coordinate 103,958,956 of CM032231.1, read as the reverse complement.
ATTGTATAGAATCAATCTTATTGCAAATAAAATTTACTATAAACATTGTTCTATACATTTATTCTGTATCTTGAATATTAACCGAAATATTTGCATTTGTATGTTTTGTGTGTGTGGTCGGGACTCGGCTGTGATCCGGACATTCCGCCGAGAGCTCTGGCGGCCGTTTCCGTAACTATTCGTCCTCCGTGAATAGGTTTAGAGATCCCTTCCTACTACAGTTGTTATTAGGCAGATTTCTCTACTGTAAAACTTCACGTGGGAAATCTGCTTAGTTTACGCAGCCTGACCACAGACTTCATAAAAATGCAAATATATCGGTTAATATTCAAGATAGAGAATAAATGTATATAACAATATTTATAGTAAATTTAATTTGCAATAAGATTGGTTATATACAATTTTTCGATCCGATGCACAATAACGGAGATATTTTGAATTTACGAAAATCCCCCCTCTAAACCCCCCTCCCTCTGGTCCGATTTCAGCCATTAACGAACTTGATCTGTCTTTTTACATAAAACAGTTAAATATCGAGTTTTGTAAGGATAAAACAAAAATTGCGACCGCTAGAACGTTAACAGACAAATATAAATATATTTATAATTTTGAACGGACATCATTTTCGTCATCTCCTGGGTAGGATCGATGGACATATGAAGAAAAATTTCGAAAATTCCGTCATGAGTACAACCTCAATAGCTGATTTCCCTGAAGGGAAATCTGTTAAAAAGGAAAATATCTCAGTTATAGGCTAAAGTCGAACCTGGAATAGTGGGGGGTGTTCAAAATATTTTCGTTACTATGAGACGCTTAATGTTGTATTATTATTAAACTATTGATATTCTACAATTGTTGTTCTATGCATTTTTTGCGTAACTCACATATTCAGCGAGTTATTCGCGTTTTTAGCAGATTTCCCTTAAGGGAAATTAGCTATTGAGGTTGTACTCATGACGGAATTTTCAACATTTTTCTTCAAATGGCCATCGATCCTACCTAGTAGATGACGAAAATGAGGTCCGTTCAAAACTGTGTATATATATATATATATATATATATATATATATATATATATATATATATATATGTATGTATATATATTTGTCTGACCAGTGGGAGAGGGGGGTTTAGAAGGGAGGATTTTCGAAAATTCAAAATATCTCCGTTACTATACGTCGGATTGAAAAATTGCACAGGATCAGTCTTATTGCAAATTAAATTTGCTATAAATATTGTTATATACATTTATTCTCTATCTTGAATATTAACCGAGATATTTGCATTTGTATTCTGCGTGTGGTCGGCAGGAGCTATGTTCGGACTTTCCGCCGAGAGCTCTGGCGGCCGTTTCTGTAACTGTTCGTCCCTCGTGAATAGGTATAGAGGTTTCTTACTACTACAGTTGTTATTAGGCAGATTTCTCTGTTGTAAAACGTCACGGGGGAAATCTGCTTAGTTTACGAAGCCCCTGCGTGACGGACTTTCATGTGTTCATCCTTTCTTAAACCCATAAATTTTACACATTGGACTTTTACTTTGAAATAGAGAATATATGGTGATGTGGGATTAGACGTGTGTCACAACCACATTTGGGAAATCTGAATAGTTTACGCAGGCCTCGAGTGTTGGACTTTGTTTCATGTGGAACAAGCCTAAGTGATGCGTGAAGCACATTCAACACAAAATATTTTCATGCTTAAAATTTTCTCATTCATATCTCGGTGTTGACCATACACAAACACACGGAGTTACTGGTTACGGTGTATATTAATTGGACGTTGGGCTATTCACGTATCGAACTGACTTCAGTGGTACCGAGCACTACTGAAGTCATGAACAGGCTTGTATAGCCGGGAAGTCCTTTGATTCCCGCAAATTATGGCCAGCCAGCTGATTAACTTCAGGTGCGTTTGCACAATTCCCCGTGGTCGAGGCTTTGCTCAGTTCCCTCTGGTATATTACCTCCGCGGTAATTGTGTTTTCGTCCTACGTGCATACTTCACGAAACTACGGATATAACTACTTTAACTCTCGCAATTTTTAATTTTTTATTGGGATTAATACGTAGTCTGTAATTATTTCAGAGAGATTTAATTTAAGGGCATAATTTTAAATTCCTTTGAATAAAACACGGTTTTTAAGATTTTAGCAGATTTCAAAATTAGCTATTGAGGTTGTACTCATGACGCGATTTTGCGATTTTAGAAAAATGCCGTTAAATGCCCATCATTCCAATTCAGGAGATGCCAAAAATTAGGTCAGCTCAAAATTATATATATATTTTTCTGTTTTATATATATATATATATATATATATATATATATATATTAATATATATATATATATATATATATATATATATATATATATATATATATATATATACAATTTTGAACGGACCTCATTTTCGTCATCTACTAGGTAGGATCGATGGACATTTGAAGAAAAATTTCGAAAATTCCGTCAAGAGTACAACCTCAATAGTTGATTTCCCTTAAGGGAATTCTGCTAAAAGTGGACGTCAATAAATAATAATAATAATAATTGTTTTCACTGAGTATAAACCTCCCCCATAATAATAATAATAATAAAACGATAAGAAACGCAAGATCTCATCAGACGCCATTTTTGACATATCTGAATAATGTGTCTACCAAATTCTTATAAATCGATATTTTCAGCTACTTCATTTCGTAATTAGCTAATTTCAACTATCTATTCTTTCATCAAATAAAGCCATATAGGCAACTTATATCACGTTGTAAACTCACATTCTATCATTACTAATTATTACACAGAAAGCCCGCAGAAACTTTGATCAAGAGCTCATACATACATATATCGAAGCCTTTAAAGTACTTAGTCTAGCAGCAAAATGGATTTTAGCAGATTTCCCTAAGGGAAATATATATATATATATATATATATATATATATATATATATATATATATATATATATATATATATATATATATTTGTCTGTTAACGCTCTAGCGGTCGCAATTTTTGTTTGATCGTTACCAAACTCGATATTTAGTCGTTTTATGTAAAAAGAAAGATCAAGTTCGTTAATGGCTGAAATCGGACCAGTAGGAGGGGGGGTTTAGAGGGGGGGATTTTCGGAAAATTCAAAATATCTCCGTTATTATGCGTTGGATCGAAAAATTGTATAGAGTCAATCTTATTAAAATAAATTAGTAAATTAAATTTACTATAAATATTGTTAAATACATGTATTCTGTATCTTGAATATTATCCAAGATATTTGCATTTGTATTCTGCGTTGGTCGGCAGGAGTGAGCTGTTTGGTACTTTCCGAAGAGAGCTCTGGCGGCCATTTTCGTAACTATTCGTCCCTCGTGTATAAGTTTAGTGATCCCTTATTACTTACTACACTTGTTATTGGGCAGATTTCTCTATTGTAAAACTTCACGTGGGAAATCTGCTTAGTTTACGCAGCCCCTGCGTGACGGACTTTTTTGGGTTGTGACTAAAATAAAACAAAATTAAACACATAATAAGGAAGGATAGAAAGGAAAAACCTTTGAAGAAATGAACGCTCATCCAAAAATAAGTGCAAGGACCCTGTAACACAGCATTCCAAATTTAAAGAAAGGCTTGCGAAAAAAAAAAGTTTTATGTGTCTCAAAATGTTTCGCGTCATACCTGCACATTTTTAATGCAATACAGAAGGCGAAAATTTAAAAAAATGAATGAATTTCATTAACACATTCTCAGAAATCATCTCAATCCAAGAAGAGCCTGTATTCTAAGCGTAATGAAGCTTTTACTAATTTTCCAAGGAGAGGAAAAGAAGAAAAGGGGGGAAAAAAAAGAGGCTTAAAGGAAATGGAGCTTCCTTAATTCCACCATCTTGAGAACAATTCTGAGGCATAGTGCTCAACCACCCCCGAGTCCCTAAGTCCTAATAAACATGGCCTTCTAATTTGTTCAAGGTTTCCGTAGTTAAGAAGTAATGATTAAACAACGAAAAAAAGAGTTGTAAGTCAAAAGAGAATGAGTTCTTTTACGGCTCTTTAGTGAAGTTTTATTATTTTTTTCCTTTTTTTTTTTTATCCCGAATGAAACTTTGCCGATTTTGTAAAAAGAAAATTCTAGACTGCTTCTAAAAAGTCAAATTCGAACATTTTATTAGCAAGAGTCCTTTGTTCAGAATACCGAAAGTTTATATAAAAGGACTTTTTTTTACTTGTTTTCCTTATGAAAAAATAATTTAATCGGTCTTATGAAGGCTGGAAAGATATGTTGCAAATTTGAAATGATTAATTAGCAGATTTCCCTTAAGGGAAATCAGCTATTGAGGTTGTACTCATGACGGAATTTTCGAAATTTTTCTTCAAATGTCCATCGATCCTACCTAGTAGATAACGAAAATGAGGTCCGTTCAAAACTGTATATATATGTGTATATATATATATATATATATATATATATATATATATATATATTGTGGTCTGTTACCGCTCTAGTGGTCGCAATTTTTGTTTGATGGTTACCAAACTCGATATTTAGTCGTTTTATGTAAAAAGAAAGATCAAATTCGTTGCCGGCTGAAATCGGACCAGTGGGAGGGGGAGTTTAGAGGGGAGGATTTTCAAAAATTCGAAATATCTCCATTATTATGCATGGGATCGAAAAATTGTATAGAATCAATCTTATTGCAAATTTAATTTTCTAAAAATATTGTTATATACGTTTATACTCCATCATGAATATTAACCGAGATATTTGTACTTTTCAGCCTTCAGCAAAGCTCCACTTCAACTCATGTTACAAAAAGAATACTCTGTTATGTAATAAACCACATTTATACGAAGCATAAATACCATACATTTTTTTCAAGAGACCTTTATTATACTAGATACAAGCAAATATTCCTGGTGATCCCCCCCCCATCTTAAAGTTTTGGACTACTAAAATTTTATTGATTTAGATAAAAAAATTTCTGACTCATAATTAATTACAGAACTAGTTACTATCTCTAGTACTGTAATTAATTATGAGTCAGAAATTTTTTTATCTAAATCAATAAAATTTTAGTAGTCCAAAACTATCTCTCAATAAAATTAATGTGTTATGTTCTGATATATTTCAGTAATTGTTTTTCTTTCCGGTGAGGCGGGCCGACCAGTTTGATTACATTTCTAACCTAACGCTTCCTGTCGGCAGGTTATTGAAATTGGATGAAACATTTCTCATTACCGTTTGTATTTATTCACGGTGTTGTTGTGTTACCAGTATGCAGATTTCTCTTAATTTTAATAAACTCCCAACTGAAACGGCTTCTGAATTGTAAGAATAATTTATATTTTAATAACTCAAATTTTAGTAGTCCAAGAACTAAAGAAGGGGGGGGGGCGGATGAACAGACCGTATTTACATAAATCTGACAAAGTAACGAAGGTTAGGTAAGGTTAGAAAGGACAGGTTAGGTTAGAAGCTTCCGCCAGAGCCGAGCACGGGCGAACTAACCCGAACAACACCCGACCACAGACTTCATAAAAATGCAACTATCTCGGTTAATATTCAAGATCGAGAATAAGTGTATATAACAATATTTATAGTAAATGTACTTTGCTATAAGATTGGTTATATACAATTTTTCGATCCGATGCATAATTACGGAGATATTTTGAATTTTCGAAAATGCCCCCCTCTAAACCCCCTCCCTCCATCTGGTACGATTTCAGCCATTAACGAACTTGGTCTTTTTACATAAAACGGTTAAATATCGAGTTTCGTAACGATCAAACGAAAATTGCGACCGCTAGAGCGTTTACAGACAAATATATTTATATAATTTTGAACGGACCTCATTTTCGACATCTCCTGACTAGGATCGATGGACATTTGAAGAAATTTTTCGAAACTCGCGTCATGAGTACGACCTCAATAGCTGATTTCCCTTAAGGGAAATCTGCTAAAAGGACAATTATACAGCATTAATAGTTTAACAAGATTGATTCAATAAAAATCTTTTGATACGACTCATAATAACGGAGATATTTTGTATTTTCGAATTTCCCTCCCCTCTAACTTACCCCCCTGTTCCTAGTCCGATTTCTGCAATGAACGACTATGAACATTAGTGTTGAATATCGATTATTGTATCGATCAAATAAACATTTTTGTGTAAAGAAGTTAGGTCGTAATTGATGACGCCATCCGATAACGTACTTATCTCACAAAGTGAATGTTCAATGAGATATTCGGCATTTAAGCTTCAAATAAAGTGATTCAGAATATGACAACTTATGGTCTTAGCGTTGAGTTAAAAAACTTAGAAAAAATTCAACGTTTTCTTCTGTCCATGTACTCAATATTCTTCACTTCTAACCACACTATTGTGAATTTAGAAAAAAAAATTAAGAACGGAGGACAAAAAGAAAATTGTGCCCTCGTGAAGTGCCCTTTACAAACGCTGATTTAGTGCACATTTTATTCAAGGTCAATGTGAAGTTCGATTATTACGTAGAATGAGACAGTATGTTACGCCTATAATGAAAAAAAAAGCCATGCAGGAATTACGTATGGTTAGCAGATTTCCCATGAGGAGTTTTACAATAGATAAATCGGCATACTTGTACACATAACACCACTTTGAATATTAAGTGAACAAATATAAGTGACAATGAGAATTCTTTCAGTCAATTTACAGTTTAATAACATCCACAAAGGAATTTAAATAAACAGGTCAGCTAACCTCTCAGAGCTGAAAGATAGAAATACTTTTGACCGGAAAGAAGAACAATTCACCAACATATAAAAGTATAATATCATCGTATGTCTAGTGCTGTAATTTATAATGGCCAGAATAATTTGTATCTTAATCACTCTGATTTTAATAATCTACGAAAAAAATACGGGGGAGGGATCTTAAGAACATAATCATTCTCACAACATGTATGAACATGCTCATGCAGAAACGATTTGTTGAACACAATGGAATTTCAGCTTGAAATAAGACGGTCCATATGTTGGCTTCAAGTTTTGATAGCAATCAAACTAAAATTACGACCACTAGCATTAACATACAAATTAACAAATTTGTCTATATTGTTTTGAACGGTCCTCATTTAGCAGATTTCCCTTAAGGGAAATATTGATTTCTTCAAATGTCCATCGATCCTACCCAGGAGATGACGAAAATGTGGTCCGTTCAAAATTATATATATATATATATATATATATATATATATATATATATATATATATATATATATATATGTGTGTGTGTGTGTGTGTGTGTGTGTGTGTGTGTGTGTGTGTCTGTTAACTCTCTAGCGGTCGCAATTGTTGTTTGATCGTTACCAAACTCCATATTTAAACGTTTAATGTAAAAAGACAGATCAAGTTCGTTAACGGCTGAAATCGAAGTGGGAGGAATGGGGGTTTAGAGGGGGCTTTTTTAAAATTAGAAATATCTTCGTTACTATTCGGCGGATCAAAAATTGGTATAAAACCAATCTTATTGAACATTAAATCTGTTATAAATTTAGTTATATACATTTATTCTCTATTTTGAATATTAACCGAGATATATGCATTTTTCATTTTTCAGCCTTCGAACCCCCACTTCTACTCATGTTACATAAACAGTAGTCTATTATGTAATAAACCACATTATTCGAGCTTAAATACCATAAATTATTTTCAAGAGACCTTTATTATACAAGATAAATGCAAATATGTTATGGTGACCCACCCCTTCTTATGTTCTTGGATTACTAAAATTTTATTGATTGAGGTAAAAATTATTCTGATCCATTACAAATTACAATACTAGATATAGTAAATAGTTTTCAATAAAATTAATACGTTATATTCTGATATATTTCAGTGATTGTTTTTCTTTCCAGGGGGAAGTTACCACACCTGTTTGTTTACAATTCAGGTGCTTCCCGTCTGGAGGTTTCTTATTATCGTTTGTATTTATTTACTTGATCTTGACGGTGCTAATGTGTTACCAGTATGTAGATTTATCTATTGATAAACACCACGAGGAAAATCTGCTTAGTTCACGTAGCATCTGCGTGACAGACTTTTTCGGAGGAAACTTGCGTCATGAGTACAACCTCAACAAATGATTTCCTTTAAGAAAAGTCTGCTAATATATCTGCATCTTATATTACATCGCAGACGAAACAAAAGATTCTAGAATTGAATGGCATCAATATTCAATTTACATTGTTACACTACTGTAAGGAAATCAAACTCATTTGAGGAAAGTTATTCGAAAATCGCGTCATGAGTGTCACCTCAGTATTAATTGATTGAATATGTAGACTTTTAAAATCTATTGTTTCTTTCCTCTAGACACAAATGTTTTATTCCTGAATTAGAACTAGTTCCAATGTAATGCAATTGGCAGTGATATAATCAATGTTACATCAGGTACTAATTGACAAAAGATTTAACGCAAATTATTTCAATTTATGAATGCAATAAATTCTTTATGTTTCATATCCATTTGTTGAAAAGCTAAACGGCGGGAAAGATAGCCTTTGCAATAACAATATAGGTTGGTTCTAGATGTAGATCTGGTGTAGGTTACAGTCTAGGTTAATGTACAGGCAGCAGCATAGGGACATTCGAGAAATTTACAGCTCTCTAACGGTCATTCCAGTTACTGCCACCCTCTAAATACCCTTATACTCACACCATATGCTTTACCATTACAAACAAGGTATACGCTTATTTCAATATGGGCTCAAAAGTGTTAACCTGTATTTCGTATTTCTAACAAAAAAGCTTAATTGATTTACGGACGTATTTCACTTCTTCAATCGATCAATTGCAACAAATAGAAGATAAAATATATCTATTGTAAAAGTTACAACACAAAAAACCGTCACTGCGTTACTAAGCAGATTTCCAACGTGCGTCACGTATTTGCATTTATCTCAAAACTTAAAAGTTCAATGAGAAAAATATTTGGTATTTAAGCTTTAAATAATATGCTTCATAACATAATAGAATATTGTTAATATGAGATAAGTATGAAGGGAGGCTTAATAAAGACCGGAAACTAAAAAATGCAAATATCTCTGTTAATAATCAAGATAGTGAAACAAGGTACATAATTTAAAGAACGTTACATTTGCAACAAGATTGTTTTTATAAAATATTTCGATCCGACGCATAATAACGGAGATATTAGGACTTTTCGAAATTCTCCCCCTTCTCCCTGGTCCGATTTCAGCCGTTAACAAACCTAATTTTTCTTTCTGTATAAAACGTTTATATATCAAGTTTGGTAACGATAAGACAAAACTTGCAACCGCTAGAGCGGTAACAGACAAATATATATATATATATATATATATATATATATATATATATATATATATATATATATATATACAAGTTTTGAACAAACCTCATTTTCGTCATCTCCTGGGTAGGACCGATAGACTTTTGAAGACAAATTTCGTAAATCGCGTCATGAGTACGACCTCAATACCTGTTTTCCCTTAGGGAAAATCTGCAAAAACCTATCACGAAAGGGCTGCGTAAACTAAGCAGATTTCCCCACATCCTGGGCACTGAACTGCCACTCTCTATTTTTCACTTAATATGAAGACTAGCAAACAGGACTTGACATTTAAGCTGTGCATGTGACGTTTAGAGCCTTAGGAACTAAAAAAGTCCGTCACGCAGGGGCTGCGTAAACTAAGCAGATTTCCCACGTGAAGTTTTACAATAGGGAACTGTGCTTTCTAATAACGGCAGAAGAAACGAATCTCTAAACTAATTCCCCAGGAACGAACAGTTACGGAAACGGCCGAACTAGCTTTCGGCGGAAAGTCCCTAATATGGCCGACTTCTGCCAACCACTCACACAATACAAATGCAAATATTTCGGTTAATATTCAAGATACAGAATAAATGTATAGAACAATATTTATAGTAAATTTAATTTGCAATAAGATTGATTTTATACAATTTTTCGATCCAACGCATAATAACGTAGATATTTCGAATTTTCAAAATTCCCCCCTCTAAATCCCCCATCCCACTGGTCCGATTTCAGCCATAAACGAACTTGATCTCCCTTTTTACATAAAACGGTTAAATTCCGAGTTTGGTAACGATCAAACAAAAATTGCGAACGCTAGAGCGTTAGCAGACATATATATATATATATATATATATATATATATATATATATATATATATATATATATTGTTTTTTTTTAACGGGCCTCATTTTTGTCATCTCCTGGGTAGGATCGATGGACATTTGAAGAAAAATTTCGAAAATCGCGTCATCAGTACGACCTCAAAAGCAGATTTCCCTTAAGGGAAACCTGCTATAAGTCCGTGCTGCGTTAACTAAGCAGATTTCCCTTGTGATGGTATAGCACGCTTGTGATCTCGTCAGTGCACATATTCTCTATTTATATACAAATAACCGATAGTTTATTGCAGAGAGAATACAACAAAGTACGAATAACTCGCTTAATACTTGAGTAACCAAATAAATCATAGAACAACACTTGTAGAAAATAGTTTAACAAGATTGGTTCTATAACATTCTACGATCCAACTCATAATAACGAAGATTTTTTTCTATATTTCGATCCCCTTCTAAATCCCCCTATTCTAGGTACAATAACGATTGAGTCTATAGTATTGACTGAAACCGTATAATATCCAGTATGGTATAGATCAAATATATATTTTACATATATCTCACAAAGTAAAACTTCAATAAAACCATATTTAGTATTTAACCTTCGAATGAAGTGGTTCATGATATAACAGTTTATTGTATGACATGAGTAGCAGTGGGAAGTTTACTGATGGCCGAAAACAAAAATATAGAAATACCTTGGTTAAAATTCAATATTGGGAAACGTGTACATAACATTTATTAAACATTAAATTTGCAATACAGTTTCTTCTATATGCTTTTTTCATCCGACGTATTATAAAGAAGAAATTTCTAATTTTCGAAACTGCCCCCTTCAAACAACCCCGAACTTGATTTTTTTTTTTTTTTATTGGCAAAATATTTTGTATCCAACTCAAGATAACTAAGAAATATTGAAGTTTTCGCTTTATATCCTTTCTAACCCCCCCCCCTCCTCATTTCCGACGAAGACACTAAGTCGTATTTAAGCTTAAAACAAATACTTTTCGTGAAATGTTGGCATATTCTCATTGGGACATAAGAATGATTGGAGATTATCTGAGGAGTGATGGTTATCAAATGCAAATTTCTCTGTTAATATTAGAGGCAAATGAAAAAAGAAACACATAATATATAAAAATTGTAAGAAATAAAATTTCAAAAATGTTTGTTTTGAAGCACGATACTCAGTCTGTTTTCTAACAGCAAAGATATTTGGAAATCTAGTTCCTAACAACTCCTCGGCGTCCAATTTCAGTAGTTAAAGAACTTAATCTTTTATTTTATATTGTTTTTTTAGAAAAATTTTCCTAAAAAAAATTCAATTAAGGTGTTTTATAACGATATACAGAAAATTAGTATAACAGTCAGAAAAGTAATATATATATATATATATATATATATATATATATATATATATATATATAAATCTCTTAGCTTTATGGCTGGCATATAGTGTCATATATTTATTAAGTTCATGACAGTCTGGGGCGCCTGTGGGCATAATATACTTCGGCCCATTTACGTGACACATTATTGTGATAAGGAAACCCCTTGCATTGTTAATAGTCTATTTAAAGTTTCTATTTATATTTTATGAGTAATCTGTAATAAAGTATTTGGAGTAGCTGTGTATTGCTGATGTAAATACTTAAACAAACTGTTGTTATACTTAACAAATCGAATATTATTCCACTTTCGTAAAAAGCTACGCCAGTGAACGTTTAAAGCCAACAAACACGCCATGAGAACATACCAATAGTTAATTTCTAAGAAGGAAAACCTGCTATAATGCTACAAGTCTTCAATAAATTTCAAACGAGGCGTTTTTTCTTACCTGAGCTAAAAAGATAAGTTATTATTTTATTTTACCACGCATTTTAATGATCACTTTGTTTTGTTTCTGCCTTAACATGCATCGGGGGGTGTGAGTGAGCAAATAGGTGATTTTTTTACTTATATATTTCTAATTTCAAAATATTTTTTCATTACAATTTAGCCAATTAAGCAGTAAAAATAAAGTCCGTCAAGCAGGGGCTGCGTAAACTAAGCAGATTTCCCACGTTAAGTTATACAGTAGATAAATCTACCCAATAACAACTGTTGTAGTAAGGTATCTCTAAACCTATTCAAGAGAGACGAGTAGTTATGGAAACGTCCGCCAGAGCTCTCGGTGGAACGTCCCGAACACAGCCGACCCCTGCCGATCATACACAGAATACAAATGCAAATATCTCGGTTAATATTCAAGATAGAGAATAAATGTATAGAGCAATAATTATAGTATATTTAGTATGCAATAAGATTGTTTCAATACGATTATTAGATCCGACGCATAATAACAGAGATATTTCAAATTTTCAAAAATCCTCTCTATAAACCCCCCTCCTGCTGGTCCGATTTCAGCCATTAACGAACTTAATATTTCTTTCTTTTTACATAAAATGATTAAATTTCGAGTTTGGTAACGATCAAACAAAAATTGCGACCGCTAGAGAGTTAACAGACAAATATATATATATATATATATATATATATATATATATATATATATATATATATATATATATATAATTTTGAACGGACCTCATTTTCGTCATCTCCTGGGTAGGATCGATGGACATTTGAAGACATTTTTCGAAACTCACGCCATGAGTACGACCTCAATTGCTGATTTCCCTTAAGGGAAATCTACTAAAATAATAGATGTTTCATAAAATTAAACATATTGTATATTGTTGTAAACTAGGCTGTAATACCCATTCTCTCTTGGAGTTCCTTTACATTTCATTATTTGTACCAAACTGTTTATACACGTGTAGAGGTTTGACTGTATATTTTCATTCTGAAAGCCAGGAAATTGGAAGTCTGTAAACTATACAGTGCCTAAGAAAATTAAATCAACGGCACTTCCTTAGGATTATGAACAATAGGTTTCATCGAGGGAAGAATATCTAGTTTTAATTAAATTTGCTTAACTAATTTGGCCGCTCAGAGTGACAGCCATTGTGAGGGGATGGTAAATAGTTTCTAGGTCCAATGCTAGTTTAAGGAGAGAGGCCTAGAATTCCTCCCCTTGTATTTAGCCCCAGAATTCCAATGAACTACCCCTCGGGAAATTCTATTTTATTTTAAGCGATATTGAAATTAAAATTAAACTTCACTCTTATATATCTGTGTTCCTTTATATAGCATTTCTGTGTTGTTTGATGATATTTAGTAAAGTATTAACACTTTTGTTTCACTTTTATTTCTGACGAAAATATTTTAGGTTAGGAAATGCTATTGCTGATTGGGTTACGTACTAGATGAAGGAGGAATGCTAGAAGCCACAAATTTATTACATACTAAATTTTCAATGAAAACAATGCATAGTATTTAAGCTTCTATTAAAACGTTTCACAATATAACGAGGTTTACTACATTTTGTATACGGAAAAATGTAATAGTGGTAATAAATAGCATGGATAAAACGACACACGGGTAGTTTAGGAAATGATACCTATCTAGAACTACTTGCAAATACAGATTCAAGACACGAATCAATACCTATTGTTTGCGGCACTTATGCTCACAAAGAAAAAGTCCGTCACGCAGGGGCTGCGTAAACTAAGCAGATTTCCCACGTGAAGTTTTGCAATAGAGAAATCTACTTAATAACAACTGTAGTAGTAAGAAACCTCTAAACCTAAATCTATACAATTGTTCGATCCGACACATAATAACAGAGATATTTTGAATTTTCAAAAATCCCCCTCTCTAAACCCCCCCTCCCACTGGTCCGATTTCAGCCATTTACGAACTTGATCTTCCTTTTTACATAAAACGATTAAATTCCGAGTTTGGTAACGATCAAACAAAAATTGCGACTGCTAGAGCGTTAACAGTCAAATATATATATATATATATATATATATATATATATATATATATATATATATATATATATATATATATATATATATATAATTTTGAACGGACCTCATTTTCGTCATCTCCTGGGTAGGATCGATGGACATTTGAAGAAATTTTTCGAAACTCGCGTCATGAGTACGATCTCAATAGCTGATTTCCCTTAAGGGAAATCTGCTAAAACGTTCTTGCCCAGCTGTCCATCCACGCTGTTGCCTAGCAACCCGTACCCCGATGTCTACCCCCATGGCCACGTTGAAAAAGAAAAAAAGTCCGTTACGCAGGGGCTGCGTAAACTAAGCAGATTTTCCATGTGAAGTTTTACAATAGAGAAATCTTCATACTGGCAACACAATACTACCATGATTAAATACAACGGTAATGAGAAATCTTTCAGTTAATTAAAATAAATTCCCAACTCAAACGGGTTCTGAATTGTAAGAATAATTTATATTTTAATAACTTAAATTTTAGTAATCCAAGAACTAAAGAAAGGGGGGGGGGGCGGATGAACAGAACGTATTTGCATAAATCCCACAAAGTAACGAAGGTAAGGTAAGGTTAGAAACGACAGCTAACGTTAGAAGAAGCTTCCACCTGAGCTGAGTACTGACGGAAATGGCCGACCTAATCCGAACTATACCCGACCACAGACTTCATAAAAATGCCAATATCTCGGTTAATATTCAAGATAGAGAATAAATGTATATAAAAACATTTGTAGTAACTTTAATTTGCAATAAGATTGATTCTGTACAATTTTTCGACCCAACGTATAGTAACGGAGATATTTCGAATTTTCGAAAATCGTCCCCTCTAAACCCCCCCCCCCTCCCACTGGTCCGATTTCAGCCGTTAACGAACTTGATCTTTCTTTTTACATAAAACGACTAAATATCGAGTTTGGTACCGGTAATCTGCTAAAAAGGACAGTCGGAGAAAATGGCGACATTGGTATAAAGCCCATAAACAACACTCGTTTCATAAATAAGATAATGCTCGGTATGGAATGAAATTCAAGTAGCTGAGTGTGGGTGGAGGGAGAGTACAGCGGGGAACGACAAGCAATGGGGTACCTCATTTTATGAAAAATATGTTCAGAACTAAAGGAGAAACAAACATCAAGTCCAGACATCATCAGCCATGATGCAGATCGTCCAAGGAAAAATGCAACCTTGTCATATATAAACTCATATTCACCATGGCCCTTCAGGCAATATTAGTTGTAGTCATTAAAATAAATCAAGTCTATCCATTAATTATATTTCAGTCTTTCTTTATACAACCCACACCCCATTTATTATTCGATGGCATATCTCCCTTAAAGAGAAGCCTCAAATTACTTTGTTCACCTATTGCATACTCTAAACTGACTAAAAATACCCTTAAAACTCTTTGGAGAACCAATATTATGTATAGACGAAAATTACATAAGTACATACCCGAGACAAAAAATAACACTTAACAATTCTGAACTAATACAATTTATATCCGGACATGGACGTACGAAAAGCTACTTGTACAAATTTAACCTAACAAACACAAATACATGCAAAGGTGACAATGAAACTGAACAGACATATGGCCACCTCTTATATGACTGAACAATAATCGAAGGACCAAGAAGAACAAAACTCATCAAGTACATTTCCTTCCAAAAGGGAAATTGGCCGACAGACAAACCGAAAGTATTACTCACACACATCATGGGATTTAATGCATTTATACAAGAATTTGGCACAATTTTGCAGATCTACACCCACTGTATAAAAACGTGTAATGTTTAAATAAGTTTTTCTTTTACTTTATTTTTTATTGTTTTTATAATATTTATAGTTATTATATATATGTACTATTTTGTGCAATTATTGAAATGTGCATTGAATTATCGATTATTTTGCGTATCAAATAAATATTTTCGAGTAAATAGCGAACAGTCTTAATTGATGATGACATGACAGAACAAATTTGTATCTCGCATAAGAAATATTTCTTGAAAACAATATTTGTATTTAAATTTAGTGGTTCATGATATAAGCTTATTGTCAATATGATATGAGTAGAAGTGGGGTTACTGAAGGCTGAAAACTAAAAAAGTCCGTCACGCAGGGGCTGCGTAAACTAAGCATATTTTCCACGTGAAGTTTTACAATAGAGAAATCCGCCTAATAACAACAGTAGTAGTAAGGAAACTCTACACCTATTCTCGGGGGACGAACAGTTACCAAAAGCCCGCACTAGCTCTCCCGAACGTAGCCGACTCCTGCCCACCACACACATGCATACAAATGCAAATATCTCGGTTAATATTCCAGATACAGAATAAAAGTATAGAAGAATATTTATAGAAAATTTAATTTGCAATAATATTGATTCTATACAATTTTTTGATCCGACGCATAATAACGGAGATATTTCGTATTTTCAAAAATCCCCCCTCTAACCCCCCCCCCTCCCGCTGGTCCGATTTCAGCCATTAACGAACTTAATAATAATAACGCGACCGCTAGAGCGTTAACAGACAAATATATATATATATATATATATATATATATATATATATATATATAATTTTGAACGGACCTCATTTTCGTCATCTCTTGGGTAGGATCGATGGACATTTGAGGACATGTCTCAAAACTTGCGTCATGAGTACGACCTCAATAGCTGATTTCCCTCAAGGGAAATCTGCAAAAAATGAAATACCTCTGTTAATATTTATGATAGAGAAAATGTGTATGTAACAACATTTATAGAAAATTAAATTTTCAATAGCATTAGTGTTATACACTTTTTCGGTCCATCGTGTAATAACAAAGATATTTCGAATTCGTCCCTTCAAACCCCCGCCCTTTCCTCAAACAGATTTTGGCCGCTAACGAATTTGAACTTTCTATTTGCCTAAAACGCTTATATTTCGAACTTGGTAACGATTAAACTAAAACTTCGACTGCTAGAGCGGTGACAGACACACACACACACACACACACACACACACACACACACACACACACACATACATACATATATATATATATATATATATATATATATATATATAGTGTATAAATCTAAACCCCTAATCCTCCTCTAGTCATATTAACAATAAGCTGTTATATTATGAAGAACTTTATTTGAAGACTAAATACTAAATATTGTTCTCATAGAACTTTAACAAATTGAGATAAATGCAAATACGTAACGCCCGTGGGAAATATGCTTAGTTAAGGCAGGCCCATCAGTGCATCCAGTGCAGTTTTTAGCGAACATCAGTTGAGAGCAGTACTTAGTGAACACTAGTTCAGTGCGGTGCTTAATTAAGCATCAGTACTTGATCGTGATTTTTTATTGTACTGTGCAATAAGAACGTGAAGATAACAATGCATATTGTGATTAGTAGTCAAGAATAATTAACTGTGTAAAAACGTGTAGTGCGTTGTGAAATAAATCGTGCAGTCATAAGGACGCTAAAGTTTTTGTATTTAATTTTGCAATAAAAAAGAACCGTAATATCAATTTTTATTATTTCTGTAGTAAATGTAACAATATATATTTATACGGACCTGGGAAAATTGCATCATATGTACAAACTCAATAGCTGATATCCCTTATGAAGGAAATTTGGAAAAATACTCGTAATTCAAATAAATTACTAAAAGAATATTCTGTCCTTATCATATATATATATATATATATATATATATATATATATATATATATATATATATATGGTGTTGTTGTTGTTTATTGGAGTTTTGGTCAGTGTTGGTGAAAAAATCATAGTTTATTCCAATATTTAGAGAATATTTATTTTATTTTCTTCAGGGCTAAAAAGTACAGGTACTACTTTACACACACACACACACACACATATATATATATATATATATATATATATATATATATATATATATATTGGACATTGTTATTAGAGTGTAACAGATAGTGTTTGTGTTAATTCTAATAGTTAAACAAACAAAAGACAATAAACTATAGTGATACAAAGACGTAAGGCAGTGTCCATGCTGAATGTAACAGACCTTGGTAGGTTACACACAGTACTCCTAATGCCACTAGAAGTACAACAGTTATGTACAATAGTTTTTAAGTATCTTTTGTCTTGGTAAGTAGAGTTAAGACCACTTTCTTTTACACTCGAATAACAATGTGCAATATATATATATATATATATATATATAAATTAGTACCTGTACTTTTTAGCCCTGAAGAAGAGAAAATAAATATTCTCGAAATATTGGAATAAACTAAGATTTTTTTCACCAACACTGTCCAAAACTCCAATAAACAACAACTCCATATATATATATATATATATATATATATATATATATATATATATATATATATAGGGTTGGGGAAAAAGTAATTTCGGCATTTTTCATGTTTTTTCAAATCGCATCTATTTATATAAATTTTAGATATTAATCAATGATATATGCGCCGTTTTGATCGATGACCTTTTACCATTTTTTCTGTAAAACTATTATACCTTCACTATAGAAGTTCTGTGATTTCTGGGCGAAAAACTGAACCAAGTGATTTTCACAAGCCTCTGTTGATTCCAGGTTTACACCATTAAGAGAGTTCTGAAGAGAACGAAACAAGTGGTAGTCAGACGGTGTAAGGTCCGGGCTGTATGGTGGATGCATCAAAACTTCCCAGCCAAACTCTCGTAATTTTTGCGGATGTGTGTGGTCTAGCATTGTCGTGATGGA
The DNA here is from genome assembly GCA_019009955.1 of Riptortus pedestris. Taxonomy (NCBI): domain Eukaryota; kingdom Metazoa; phylum Arthropoda; class Insecta; order Hemiptera; family Alydidae; genus Riptortus; species Riptortus pedestris. The sequence continues at coordinate 103,940,148 of CM032231.1, read as the reverse complement.
ATACAACGCCTTTCCTATTGACCAATTCTGGCCATTTTTCTTGAATCTCCTGCTTCAACCGTATTAGTTGTTGGCAGTAGAGAGTCGAATCAATGGTTTGGCCAGGTTTGAGCAGCTCATGATGAACAATGCCTTTCCAATCCCACCA
>CM032231.1:103650000-103935000 GCA_019009955.1 Riptortus pedestris | reverse complement strand
AATTCCACTGATACAAAGAAGAAAAGAACTTTCCAAATTATCGTCTGTCAGCCATGTACGATGTTTTGATGTCAGCGATGTTTTGATTTATTAACTTTCATCAATGAAAAGAACTGTTCGCATTTATAAGTACTGCTAAACGCACAAATTTCTCCTCATCTTCCTCATTTGGAGTAAGTGTGTAATATTTTTGTTTAATTGGGTTTTTCAAAATGTCTTGCGGGCCGGAACAAACCTTACCGCGGACCGGTGGTTGCCCATACCTGGTCAAGGCTATCAATTTTAGCTTGTTTTGACTTGAACCGCTGAACAGAAGACCCCCTAACAAAGATGTAGTGTCCCTTGGGTACTATTTCTCAATCATGCTCCTGAAGAGGCGTCTCTGAACGTGAAACATGTCAAGCAAATATAAAAGAAGAAAGTTATCGTTTCATTTCTCCACCTTTCAACAAATGCGGGACAACTGCTAGGATTCATGTTTTTCTTATAAGGGCAGGTCATGTTTAATTTATAGTGTTAAGTAATTTCTGTTTTTGGGCATGTGAGGATCATAAGGAATCTTGGTAGTTCTCAGGATATTGTTGTCGGATGTCGATATTTACGATATTAAGACTGAATACTTTAACCTTGCTAGCATTACATATGCGTGGATGGAAATGAGCAATTCCTCTTTAGGCGTAAAGGATCCAGACAAAGAATTGCTCGAAAGGTAACGTTGCGCCATAAAGGTAAACGCCCCTCTTCTCAGGAAGGAACCTGGGGGAGTCTCCCCCTTAATTTCAAGGCTTTGGGGAATTTCCTTCCAGGAGCACGCATACAATGCTAAGTGTGTTTGGCTTCCAAAGAAAGGTAGAAAGGAGAGAGAGAGAAAGTGAGAGAGGGAGACAGAGAGGGAGGGAGAGAGAAGGAACAGAACAAACGACCGCCCGGCGTGAAAAGGTTCCAGGCTGGAATGCGGCGCTGTCAGGTATCTCTCCGGCCCTGATGTATTTACGGAGCACCTACAATGAATCCAGAGCAGGAGCAGCTACGGAAGGGACATTAATACTAAGCAAGAATAATTTATTACTTAATTCTACCATTTACCTCATCCTCTACTTTTTTAAAGCCGTCCGAACATAATTTGACTTATCACCAAAAATAAACTGCTTCACTTAACTCTTAGAAGTCCAAATATAACTTCAACTGTGTAATATCAGAAATATTACACTTACGTGCACTCTTGTAAAATAAATACATCTTTTGCTGAACTTTATTTCAAGCAGTTGCAATTTGTCAGATCAAAAATAAGAACGTAATTTATAAATCTTCAAACGGAATTTTACAGCTAGGCAGGACAGCAAACCTAAATACGAAATACTCTAAGGCTAGTTATTTTATAAGTATATAGGGTGCCCTTAGATAAGTTGTAGAGTGCTTGACTGTAATATTATTGTTAGTTCAACATCGAGCATGGTCAGAACTTGAACGGGTGGCCGCAGAGTGAGTTCACCAGTTCACTACCAGAGCGCTCTGGTGCAATGTCGGTACTGGAATTTTGGGAGTTTAGTTTGTAAATCCGTCTGGCAGAGGACTCTCCTAGATTCAAACTGGCCGTTAGTGTTCAAACCACTGTCTCGGTTATATGGAGGAGTTAGTTTATTGGAGATAACTCATCCCAGGTCCTCCTTGTGTAAAGGGGGTCGCATGTCGAATTGATCCCTCCCTACGTAAAACCTCTAATCCCGAATCCCTCGAGTCCAGCTCGGGGGCGGCTAAAGATGTAAAGATCCATAATGCCAATGTAATATATATATATATATATATATATATATATATATAGAGAGAGAGAGAGAGAGAGAGAGAGAGAGAGAGAGATAGACTGGGAAGAAGTTACGTGCAAGTGACCGAATCAACGAAACGAACAGACCTAATAATAAACAAAAGAAAAGCGAACGAAGGAGTCATCCCACAGTAAATTTCGAAACAAATATCAACCAGCCAACGGAAGTAGACGATATAAAGAGAAGGATTTATGAACCTTGCTGTGGGTACTTCAAGGAAAAATACTCTATTGGAGAATGGAGCGTTTAAGATTTGTTTATAGGTGCAAGAGATACGATATCCAAGAGACCAGCAGAAGTTTTAAAAGAACAGGAATTATCCACAATGGACCTACAGAATTTACCTACTCAGTTATTCGGCCAGAATTATAAATAATCGTTTAGACAAATAAAACCACCACATAAAAGCAGATTAGGAGAGTACTCCAGATTGGAATGCTCTAGAAGCAGGGCAGCTTGTTTTGTTGTTATATATATATATATATATATATATATATATATATAAACAAAATTAATTAATTACATTTTACAAATGTTTATAATATATAATTGAGGCAATACAGTGGATACTGACAGAAGCATCACCCCAGCATCACCGGAATTCCTCACCAATAGATGAGGAATTCCTTGTGTGTCCTGAATTCCCACCGCATCCTCTCCATCGCCGCTACAGCATCACATAATATGGGAGCTACGTGGCACAAAGTGACCAAAGTGCTCCAAGTGCGATCCCAAGGTGCTGCCTGCGGATGCGACCATGATCGTCTTCAGTTCATGAAGGAGGCCGAAAACGCAATAAAAAATAAAAGGACGAGGACTAAAGTTTTTCTGCAATGATAAATTTTGTTTATTGCACGTAGACTTTCAACACATCCTTACCATTCTCAAGTGGTTCCTGGGAGCATGGTGGTCTCCGAGACCGTCCGATCTTGAGTCCATTATTGGTACTAGTATTTAAAGATGACACGTGTTGACCCCACTGCAGACAAATCTCTTTAGAAATCTTTGAATTTACATTGAGAATTTTTGTAACCCTTAGTGAGCTTATTAACAGCCCTGAAAAATTTCTCCAACAAACAAATTCTGTGTGTATCAAAACTATTGCCCAAATGGCATGTGCTCCAACCCTTCACAAATTAAGACAAATATTAGTTACAGATCTTTTTCAGTATGGCTCTTCAGTGCTTGCAGCTCCTTTGACGTTGAATAAATCATGACTGATTTATCGGACAGGTCTGCCGATTACATGTGTAGCACAAAACTCTGGAACCATCAGCTCCAATCAACGAGTTTCCATACGGCAGTCTTCGAGCCACAAACCTGCTCTCTTCGCTTGAGGTGCACGGGCACACTGAGAGCTAGCCGTATTCCTCTTATCTTCCTAATACTCCAAGAACGTATGGGAATTTAGAGCATTGTCACGCCATCTGTTAGCAAGTTGTAAGAACTACTGCAAATGGTGTGAACAACACGGTCACTTGAATTTCCTGGCTATTGGCGTTAGTTGGTTGACCAAGAGTCAACACATCTACTAGGCTATAAATATTTATTCCATAGCTTGCTTTCAAGGTCTAGGCTTCATCATCAGTGCTTTTCCTCTATAAATCGACGATGCTGACTCGCTAATTTCTCATCGCAGTGTGATCTACTCAGAAAGGAGTGTAGTACTGAGTGGACATGACTCAAAGGCAGGAGCGATTCAACACGATTTATAGAGGAAAAGTACTGATGATAAGGCTGGGACCTCAAAAGCATTAAGCTGTTATTTGTCTAGTGAAGATGTTGAGTTTTTTTCAACAATGAATGTAAAAATTATTTTTCATCTACCGTCCGGGATCCTAACTTTTCCAATTTAATATATAGAACTGCATTTTAAGGAACAAAAATTTGATTAAGCATTTTTACGAATGCCTAACCTTCGCAAATCTCTCTCTCTCTCTTGGTCATTAAGCAACGTATGCTTGGGCATACATTTTCCTAGTTCCCGTGGTGTGTCATCATCATTGGATGTCTATTGGATTTCACCCATCTGGAATCACGCAGGGAACTCACGATGAAATGTTGTGAAAGCAGAGTCACTACTACTATAAGGACTGTAGAACACTGTTAGCACGTAAATTATTATGATATAGGTACCGTTTCACAAATGTCTTATAACTTATCCCGTCTAGTCACCACTTTCCCAGGTCGTTCGTTAATTAACTAACATACACAATAGCCTCACAAAAGATGTTTAAAAATCCAAGTTTGGTATGGGTTATAAATGATTAAAATCCTTCACGCGTGGAATGCGAAAACTAAGCAGATTTCCCACGCGAAGAAGTAAAAATCCGATGAGCAGAAGTGGGTGTTTACTGAAAGCTGAAAACAAGAATGAGCGAATAACTCTCTCAATATTTGTATTGAGAGACTTATTCAAATATATTGTATATTTGAAAATGTATATAATATATTTTTTGAAAATCGCGCCATGAGTACAACCTCAATAGCTGATTCATACTAAGGAAATTGTGCTAAAAGAAATCAACCTATAGTTGGACAGTTTGAAAAAGAAGAAGACTTTTAGAACCCGTGTCATAAAGAACTCAATAGCTCATTTCTTTTCAAGAAAATACGCTAAAGGAAGTAGCATTAAATGTCAACATATAATAGAACTGTCACTTGAATCAACTTCGATTGTAAGGCCCTTCAAGTTCGACTTCAATATTTAAATGGATGAAGGACAGAAAAAGAAACTATTAGGACGAATGGAAGTGGTGAAGACGGGGGCGTCCCGCATGCAATCTGGGAGAGAGAAACGAGAAATATTTTATCTGGATGTCGCCCCACCCCTTTGTAGATTCCGCTTCCCGCCTTATCTGCAATATTCACGAATTCCCGGCGAATATTGAGGCCAGTGGCTACACTTTTATATATAACACGCTATTCACGGAACAACTAACCTGTCACTAGAACAATTTGTTTTTCAGCGTCGTAGATTGACCTAGTCTTGTATTTGTCGATCTCTCAATGGGCAATCTGTCAATTGGCAAGTCCAATTAGGACACAATGCAATACAATTGGCATACCTGTTGATCATGACTGTTACCATCAAGCACATCCCTAAGTCCTTCCAATGGGTGTCGAACTCATTCAAGTCTACTAAAAGGAATCTCATCTGCTGGATCTAGATGGATGGATGCGATTGAAAAACTATGAAAAGCTCCAAGACAATAAAAAAAATAATCCAAAAACACCTACAAATAACAACCAAAAACAAAGTGCAACTCATTAATCAACTAGTTACAGCTACATATTTTTATTACAAATAAATGTTAACGTAAGGAAATATATTATTACACATGAGACATACAACTTACTGACTGAAGGTATCTCACAGATGCCTATAGTTATTCGGCAAACATTTAGCTCTAATACCCTTTGATTTTTTTGAGTGAAACACTCAAGTAAATTTTTGAAAATCGCGTCATGATACGACCTCAATAGCTAATTTCCCTTAGAGAAATTCTGCTAATAAAAGGAAAAATTAGGAGTGCAGCTTCCCAAGCATCACGAAAACAACGATGAAATAGAAAACCAAACCGCCTAAACCTATGTACCATATTCCCTCGAGGAGGTTTTACGATTGGTAGTATTTTTTGCATGTCATTTATTTGTTTGATCTAGTCTTTGAACACGATTTAGTCCTCCACATTCTTAGACATTTTCCATTGTTGTTGAGTTAGACAAATATAGCATGATGGAATTTAGTGTTACGTTGCTTCATGTGCTAGAATTCCTGCTTTGTGAGGCTGTTGGCGTCTTTCGTTCTTCAATAGTTTCAATGATTTTAACATCGTATCGGACTAGAGATCGGGTGTTGTCAACATGCGTTTGCTATCCGTTATATTTTCGCTTATTTTTATTCTTAGCCAATTTTTAAAATTACCTTTTTGCGTCGCTTTCAATGAATGGATCTTCATGTTGATGTTTTAGCAGATTTTCCTTGAGGGAAATCTGCTAATCAGGTCACCCTCAAGACGCGATTTTCGAATTTTTTCTTCAAATATCCATTGATCCTACCCAAGAGACGACGAAAATGAGGTCCCTTCAAAATTATATGTATATATTTGTCTTTTAACGCTCTAGTGGTCGCAATTATTGTTTAATCCTTACCATACTCGATATTTAGTCGTTTTATGTAAAAATAAAGATCAAGTTCGTTAACGGCTGAAATCGGACCAGGGGAAAGGTGGGGGGGGGGGTTATAAGGGGAGATTTTCGAAATATCTCCGTTATTATACGTCGGATCGAAAAAGTGTATAAAACCAATCTTATTGTAAATTAAATGCACTATAATTATTGTTATATAAATTTATTTTCTATCTTGGATACTAAAGATTGATTAAAGATATTTGCATTTTTCAGTCTTCAGTAAACCCCCACTTCTACTCATGTTACTTAAACAATACTCTGTTATATAATAAACCACATTATTCGAAGCTTAAATACAAATATTGTACACAAGAGACCTTTATTACACGTAATTGTTTTTGTTTCCGGTGTGAGGCTGACAGACCTGTTGTTTACATTTCAAACGCTTGCAGTCGGGAGGGGAAAGATTTCTTATTAACGTTTGTTTTATTCACGGTGGTGGTGTGTTACCAGTATGTAGATTTATCTATTACTAAACTTTTTGAAGGAAATCTGCATAGTTTACGCAGCCCCTGCGTGACGGACTTTTTGACTTTCGAAATGACCGAAACGTGGATAATTAAACAATCTCCAACCTTCTATTTTCATCTAACATATGGTGTTATTGTTTTAATCTTATTTCTTCCTAATATCCGGCATAAGCTCTTGCAAACTCCATGTTTTTTTCAACTCTTTGTAAAAAAGTATTTTCTTTGAGTAATAATATTAACAGAGCGCTGAAGATGAGGCTAAAGCCTAGCTTCGTACTAAAGGGTTAATACTAGGAAATGATTTTATCATTTCGAACAATGGCTGTCAGGTTCCGATCTCTACCAGAAGTTCTGGACTTTAAATGTATTCAATAAATACATTTTTCTCCTTGACTGATTTAAAAAGGATTGAAATAAAGTTAGTTAGTAAACCTGAGAAAAAAAGTAAAGGGAAGGTGAAATTCCTAAAAGAGGATTCGAGTTAGTTAAGAAATGGGAAAGACAAAGAAAAAAGTAAAAGAAAATATTTATTTTTCCCAAGTCTGAATTAGCTAATCATAACAGAACCACATTTAACTTGCTAGGATTGAATCCGAGAGATTTTCATACCTCCTACAAACTTCAAAAGTAATACCTAATCCAAATTTGCATTTCTTATTCATTTGCTTAAATTATTAGAATGTTTGAGACGTTTACTCATTAACATCACTTGAGCATGGCTCAGCAGAAGAAATGTTAACTCTTCTCAAGTCAAGCTAATTTACTCTGTAATTAAATTCACACTGTAATTACATATTGTTCAAACTTCAAGAAATTCAGAAAGTCTCACCTACCTGCAATTTGCTCGTTTATCGTTAATCATAATCGCAGAAATAAAACATTCTCTATCTTCATTTCGCTGTAAAATTGGAATACCATGTTCTCAATCATATTAATTTTTTTTTACCATTTATGGAGTTATGAAAAAAAAATTACAAAATAATTTTAGTGCTCCTTCTGGTCATTACAATATTGTAAAACAACTTAAAAACAAGACTTCCTTTATAAATTGAAAATCGCTTATAAATGCAATTGACTATAACTAGGCAGGTATAAAGCAACTTAGGGAATAATACAATTATTTTAAAAATTTACAATTGTAAGTGACCTAAATAAAGTAGCTAATAATATTAACACATACAGAATTGTTTCATGTCGTCACAGAATAAAGTATATTTATGATACAGGTAGCATAGGTATTTTTAAGAAAGAGTGTTTGTTGCCTTTAGTTTAGACTACTGGGACTTGATTTAATCTGCTTCTATTAGTCCCTTAATTAATTATTTAACTGATATAATATACCATTAATAATTATTAATTATTTTCTGGAAGTTCCCTGACGTGATCAACACTTGTGAACTAAATGCCAACTAGGACCTGATGTTATCAGACTCGCATACACCTTTCTTTCCCCAACAGAGCATTTCTTTCACACCTCCAATTATAATTGTCAAAGCTCTTTCATCCCTGGGGCTCAGGTTAGCCATGTGAATAATAGCGTTGCGTCTTATCTCCAATGGTAAACCTAGAGTAGCGAGATCGATTCCCGCCAGGGTAAAGGACTTTATTTAGTGACGGAATTGCTTAAATAAAATCCTTAGTCCTGGCTAGAAAAGAGTGGTAACCTGTAGATAACCCGTCCTAGCCTTCGTTGCAAAAAGTTGACGTTAATAAATATTTATATTATATTTTTTCATTCCTACTAACCCCGTTTGAACTCCAAGATCTTTTGGTGATAATCTACTATTCTGTGCCATATATAACTGTTGGTCTTTATCATCTAGTTAGAAGTGTTTACGCTTAGATATGTTTTTAAGATAACTAAGATGCATTTAAACAGTACGATTGTGTATTGCTGCCTAAACACCTCCACAATTGCGTGATATTGACGGATCATATGAATGATTTGTTTCAAATTTTAGCAGATTTCCCTGAAGGAAAATCAGCTATTAAGGTTGTCCTCATGACGCGATTTTCAAACATTTCCTCAAATGTCCATCGATCCTTACACAGAAGATGACGAAAATGAGGTCCGTTCAAAATTATATATATACATATTTGTCTGTTAACGCTCTAGCAGTCGCAATGTTTTTCTGATCAATATCATACTCTATATTTAAACGTTTTATGTTAAAAGATCGTTAACGGCTAAAATTGGACCAGAAGGAAGGTCGTTTAGAGGGGAGAATTTCGAAAATTCGAAATACCTCCGTTATTATGCGCCGGATCGAAAATTTGTATAGAGCCAATCTTATTTCAAATGTAATGTTCTATAAATGTTGTTGAATAAGTCATTTCACTACCTTTATTTTTAACTGAGATATTTGCATTTTTTTTAGTTTTCGGCCCTCAGTAATCCCCTATTCCTATTCTCGGCATATTAACAATAAGCCGTTATAATATGAAGCACATTATTTTAATCCTAAATAACAAATATTGTTTTCATTGAATTACACGAAAACTGCTTAGTTAACGCAGCCTCTGCCTGACAGACTTTTATTTAATGTTAATCACTTAAAGTATTTAGTGAAATAAAAGTCAAGAATCGCTAAGAGCTATATTTCAGGTGACTGATTTAATAGCTGATTAAATAGAATATTATCATTATATCTCATTCGAAAGGATCTTAGACCTACAGGAATTAGGCCTAAACGTGGACATTCTCATAGAAGCGTTGATTTAGCTTTATGCATGTGTGGCAGTAATTAGCATTTCTCGTATAATCTCACCTGAATGTTACCTTGATCCTGAACATCTACATTTGAATGGAGAGGCAGAGGCCATGTTGTGTAGAGCGTTTAAAATGTTTAGGAGATTAAGGATTCATTATAGAGTTGTTCTTGAATGACCTAATAGAATGTACAGAACGCACCTAAAAATAATTAATGCATTAATTCTTACAGATTAGGCCATAGTACAAAGTCCGTCACGCAGGGGCTGCGTAAACTAAGCAGATTTCCTGTGTGAAGTTTAACAATATATAAATCTAAATACAGGTAACACAACATCACCCTGAATAAATACAAACGATAATAAAATACCTCCCGACGGGAAGCATCTGAAATGTATATAAACGGTTCTGCCAACTTCTTACCGCAAAGAAAAACATGAAAAAATGCAAATATCTGGGTTAATATTCAACATAGTGAATAAGTGTATATAGAGAGAATCACTTTATTGTACAAATTTATATACAGTTTGTGGGGCGGCTCAATTACATTGAGATGCTGAAGCACACAGCAAATGAAGTCAATCCCAAGGACAACAGTAAAACTGTAAATATTTTTCTTTTCCTGGTGGATCTTCTCCGCTTGATCAGGGTCATTGCTCTCGTACCTTATCGTTGGGTTCAGGATGTAGGCAAATTTACAATTTTCCTTGAAGGCAATGATGTCCGCGTACCTCGTTGACCCTGCGTCATCGACAGCGTACACCTCTTCAAAGCATGTAAAATTCTTTGCTTTCAGGAGCTCCATGATAGCATGCTTTACCCGGTGATGTCGCCTCGTGATCAGCAACATGTTATGTGGACAATTCCCGACCACATGGGCCTGTGTTTCGGTCTCCCTGCCACACCTTCGACAGAGGGGTCCAACATCCGCTGACTTCGAGACAACTCCCGGAACACCACGCAATGGGGCGTAATTTATATTAAGTTTGACAGAGTTTGTCCATTCTGAAGCAGAGAGCAACTGTTTCTCGGTCATATGCTTGTTCAGTCCTGAGTTTTCTTTAAAATGGTGGACTCCAACACCCTGCCACTTGCATGATGTCCACACCTCAAAGGACTTTTCTCTGAGAGTCTGCCTAATTTTTTTGACCGAGACTGTGTCCCCTCTGGAAACAACTTCCAAGTCCAACCTGCTCAGACACATGTCTGCCTCTGCTTCATAATGGAAGATCCTCTGAAACAGTGGATCACTCATCCGGGCCAATTTGCAAGCTATTGCTAGATGCTGAAGTGGTGCCTCCCATTCGCATCTCAATAGACCAAGGCCACGATAACGACGTGGAGCGTAAAGCATGGCGGGATTTGTAGCTGCTGGCAGTCCAAGCATAGACTTGACACAACGTCGTATCACGACATCGATACCTTCCAGCAAGGCTTGAAGAAGCTTACTAAGTAGCGCTGTCTGTAATGGGTATGTCAGAGTGAGGAACAAATACTGGTTGAGTACATTCAGTTTCTGGCCAGGTTATAGTAGCTGGGAGGACATTAGCTTCTCCAGATTTTCTGTCATCTGTTGAATGGCATTGTCATAGACAACTACTTCAGTGAAGCCGAGTTACATGACAGATTCGTCCTGATCGATTGACTGAATGTAGCTACCATCCTCCAATGATTGTTTGTCCTTCACAAGCTGTCCCTCAACCAATGTGCTGTGCTCTTGGAAGGGTTTACCTCAAGTCCGATTTCCCATAAGAGCCAGATCCGTCACTCGCTCTGCACACATCTTGTCCCTCGTTGTCACAGCAAATCCGGTAAGGATAACACCCTCCTCCTCTCGAACAACTTATAACCCAGGTTGTTAGCCAGCACCTCATCACAAATTTCTTCGTTAATGAAATTTATACAATGGTTAAAGTGTGTTGGAGAGAGTGACCCACCTTGAGGGACTCGTCGTCGGACCTTAATAGGGCCTGATGTCTTTCCCCCCGAGTTCATCCATATTGTGTTATCCGTTAGCAAAGCCGCTATCAGGTTCTTGACATCCGTTGACACACCCTTGGATTCCAATGTACCCAGTACATGAGAGTGACCCACATTGTCAAATGCTCCGATCACATCCAGGAAAGCGACCACAACAGACTTCCTTTTCAACCTGGCATCCTTTTAACAAAGCCCCTCTGGCACTTATGGAAGCCTACTTGTTGCCTCAGTTCTGCGTCCAAAGTACCTTCTCGATTATGCGTCTTACAATAGGGAACACTGTTATGGGCCTCCAAGACGGAATCTTAGCAGCAGGTCCCTTTCCTTTGTATATGAGGATAGTCTTACCTCTAAGCAGAGGCTCTGGAACATAAGAAGTCCTCAACATAATATCCGCCAACACTTTTATCACCGGGACAATATCAAGAGCCTTGAGAGTTCTGACGAATACCCCGTCCGGCCCAGGAGCCTATCGAGAGAAGTTGACTTGATAGCACGCCGAATGGTTTCTTCCCTAACATTCAAAATAGCCGGCCTTGATTGAACTGTGCTATAGGAAATTCTCTCTTTACTGTTTGGCACTCCCAATGTACTCTTGAAATGCCTTTCAATATCCTCTGTAGGAATTGGACATTGTTTAGGCGCTTTTGCATTCAACACATCGTTGACCACTCTTTTTCTTCTATTGTAATAGTGGTATTGGGCCAACTCATATTGGTAGGTCTCACGCCACCGTTCTCCACCTCCTATATCCCCGCCTCTCCGTGGTCCAATTTAAACTACGAACATGATATTTCTTTCTACGTAAAACGATTGTGTGTGTGTGTGTGTGTGTGTGTGTGTGTGCATATATGACCACATTTTCAACATCTCCTGGGTGGGATCGATGGAAATTTGAGGAAACGTTTGAAAACCACGTCATGATCACAACCTTAATAGCTGATTTCCCTTAAGGGAAATCTGGTAATAGTCAGAATGTTATATAATAAACTGATAAAAAGGGAAGAGAACAGATTATCAAAGGTGAGCACAGTTTAGAAACTAAAACTAAATCCATTATCAGGTAAATCAAAATGTAATGCATGAAAATACAGTCAAAAACAGTGGGTGCAAAGAAGTATGTTATATTCTCAAGAAGATCATAAAACTTGGATTTAACGCAGCTATTTACGACAAGATAATAACAGTCGTGGGACGATTTAGTGACATTATGGAGCAATAACGAATATAGTGAAACAGTTGAAAAGTACTTCACGCAGGGGCTGCGTTTACTAAGCAGATTTCCCACGTGCTTAAAATATTTGTATTTATCTTAAGTCCTAAAAGTTCAATGAAACTAATATTTGGTATTCAGGCTTCAAATAAAGTGCTTCAGAGTACAACAGCTTTTTGTTAATATTACATGAGTAGGAGTGGTGGTTTATGGAACAAAAACTAAAATATGGAAATATCTGGATTAATAAAAAAAAACAATTAGAGAAAACATGTAACTAGCGACATTTATAGATTATCTCATTTGCATTAAGATTAATTCTATTCAATCTTTCGATCCGACGCATAACAACGGAGATACTTCGAATTTTCGAAAATTTCCCCTTTAAGCCCCCCCCCGCTACTGGTTCGATTTTAGCCGTTAACAAACTTTATCTTCATTTTTACATAATAAGTTTAAATAACTGATTTCCGTCAAGGGAAATCTGCTAAAAAACAAAAACCAAACCGCCTAAATGTATATACCACACGAACACATGGCCTTATTTCTTTTTTTTTTTTAAAAAGAAGAAAGACATTTAATGTGATTAATGTTATTTTTTAACGTCTACTTTATGCTAATAAGGCTAAATGGGACAGGTTTTCTGTAGGTTACCACTCTTTTCCAGCCAGGGTGGGTGTATTCAATTCAAGGTTTCTCAAGTTAATTTCGACCAAAACTTAAAGGCAAATGGCTAGGCCACGGAAAATATTATGGTCTTATTAGTGGATACCTATAACTGTACATACGTTTTGTGAATAAAAATGACTTTGGACAAAAAATTGAACCATTTTCTGAATGATGAACTATGAAGAAATGAGGTTTGATCAAACAAAGGACGAAAACAAGAAAGACCAAAATACAGTGAAGAGTTTATCTCTTCCAGCTGATTGAACAAAAATGGTGGTCATTTCTGACGATGCCTCCTCAGATGGGCTACTACCTAAGCAACATAAGCCAGACATCCCTCCAAGATCCGTATTACATTCTATTGAACCAGCAGCCCAAAACGTCGCTCTCAACATTGCGAAAATAAAAACCAACCCTTCCATTCCAAGTTAGAGATTAAAAACCTTTATGGCAAACATCGGCTCTATTCATATTGATAAAAGTCTGTCAGGCAGGGGCTGTGTTAGTTAACACATATATTCGGTCAAAGTGTTAAACTATAGTCACCGAACTAAAACACATTGTGAGAGAGTAAAACAGGAGAGAAGAAATATGAAAAGGTAATTCAGTGGTTACCCCAGTAATGCCGGTAAACAAAAAAGTCCGTAGGGGCTACGTAAAATAACAGATTTCCCTCGTGAAGTTTAATAATAGATAAATCCACATACTGATAACAAAACACCACCGTGAATAGTAAGTGAATAAATACAAACGATAATAAGAGACCTCCAGACGTGAAGCGTCTAAAATGTAAACAAAAAAGTCTGACTATCTCACTCCGGAAAGAAAAACCATTACTGAAATATATCAGAATATAGGATGTTAATTTTATTGAAAAATATGTCTAGTACTGCAATTTATAATGAATAAGAATAATTTTTATCAAAATCAATCAAATTTTAATTGTCTAAGAACTTAAATCGGGGTGGGGCACCTGAACATATTTTCATTTATAAGAGTCTCTTGAAAACAATATTTGGTATTTAAGCTTCGAATAATGTGGTTTATTGTATAACAGAGTATTATTTATGTAACATGAGTAGGATATATTATGAATTTTCGAATTTCACCAACCCTCTAACCCCAACTCTTATCACTCTTCCGGTATCAGCCATTAACAAATATCTTTAGTGAATAAAACTGTTAAACATCGACCATTGTATAGATCAAGTAAACATTTTTGACTTATTTATTTATTTATTATAAAATATAGAGCTCCGCAACTTTAGGGAATTGGCTCTTCTTAAAGATGGGAAAAACAAAAACAAGTAATCAAAACCACAAAAAATGGAACACACAAAATAATATAGAGAACAATACTTTAAACGTAACACAAAACACTAAAAGAAACAAAAATCACGAACAAAAGTCAGAATTATAAAAATGGTAAATAAATAAGTGAACAGAAAATTTGATAACATAGAAACAACAACCATTCATAAAAAACAGGGATATATCATTCAAATTTAAACACATCACACACACAAACACACGTACGCACATACATTAAAGATTTAAAATATGTAATTAAATATTCTAAACTGCCCTACTGTTTTTAAATATGTCAGAATAGTGGTGATATTAGGGCTACCCTTAGTCAGCAGTTCGTTCAAGTCATCTGGACTGTTTAAGTACATTTTTGAGTTAAAAACGTAATATCTGAAATGATGACTGCATCACATGACTTTCTTACATCTACCTCGCACAGTAAAGTTTCAATGAAATCAATATTTGGTGTTTTTTTTCTAATGAAACGCTACTTCATATAACATCTGATATATAAATTAGGACATATATAAATAGATAGAGAGATCGATATATAGTTCTGAACAGACCTTATTTTCGTCACAAAATCGATAAATATTTGAAGAAATCACGTAATGAGTTCTCAAATAGCCAATTTTCCTTAAGAGAAATAATCATTTTCCTGCTAAAACACAATAACCACGAGAAAATGTAGAATATCTGGGCTTAAAGAATGGGAATACGTCGAGAATGATTTATGGCATACCAATGAATGATTGTAATAAACAAAAAACAAAAAAACAAAAACAGAATAGCTATAGACTTAGCTAACAGTGGACATCTGTTATACAGATATACAAGTAATTAATAATTGGCCAACCATACAAATTGCAGGTTCAGATTCAATTCGAAATTGTGGGTGGATAATCTCGCCACAGAAAGGGGAAAAGAAAGAATTAAATACATCGGATAAGAAAACTGACTTTCTTTTTCGCTAATATACCTTGAGTAGCGAAACATGGAACAAAAAAAATTACCCATGAAACGGTCGATTCTACAAGGCCTTGATAATCAAGATTAATTATAGAACATTTTCGATCCGACGCATAATAACAGGCGAATTTAAGAGTTAGCTTAATAACAGGGTAGTGAAGAGTTACTATTATAGTCCAACTCCACAGGCTTAGTTATCGGCCGTTGACAAACATAAAAAAAAACAAAAAAACAATTTATTTGAATGACAAAATGTAATTTTAAATTATAGTTAGCCCAAGACTGGACGATGTAGCGGAGTAGCTGCGGTCTGGTTTAGTAATAAACGATCACCAAGTGGTGTCAATAAACAATAATTGGTGTTAATAAAATATCATTTCTCATAAAGAATAAAGTCCGAGTAAACTAGCAGATTTCCCTCGTGAAGTTTAATAATAGATACATCTACATACTTGTAACACAACACCACCTTGAATATTAAGTGAATAAATACAAACGGTAATGAGAAATTTTCCCCTCCAGGCGGGAAGCATCTGAAATATAAACAAACAGTTCTGCCAACCCGACTCTCACCGGAAAGAAAATCAATTACTGAAATTTTCAGAACATGTCTTATTAATTTCATTAAAAACTATTTATTACATCGAGTACTGTAATTTATTATTAATCAGAATAATTTTTATCTCAATCAATCGAATTTAAGTAGTCCAAAAACTTAAGACCGGGGGGGGGGGGCAGCAGAACATATTTGCAGGTGTGTCGTATAATAAAGGTCTCCTGAAAACAATATTTGGTATTTAAGGTTCGAATAATGTGGTTTATTATATTATAACCGAGTATTGTTAGTTTAACATGAGTAGAAGTGGGGATTTACTGAAGGTGAAAACTATAAAATTCAAATATCTCGGTTAATATTCATAATACAGAAAATATGTATAACTCAATATTTATAGTTCATTTAATTTGCAATAAGATTGGTTCTATTCAATTTTTCGATCCGACTTATAGTAACGGAGATATTTCGAATTTTCAAAATTCCCCCCAAAAATCCCCCCTCCCACTCATCCGATTTCAGCCATTAAAAAACTTGACCTTCTCTTTTACATAAAATTATTAAATATGGAGTTTGGTAACGATAAAAAAAAATGTGTAATCTCTAAAGCGTTAACGGACACATATATATATATATATATATATATATATATATATATATATATATATATATATAATATATAATTATGAACGGACCTCATTTCGTCAGCTCCTGAGTAAGATCGATGGACATTTGAGTACATTTTTCAACACTCGCGTCATGAGTACGATCTCAATAGCTGACTTCCCTTAAGGGAAATCTCCTAAAACCCAATGACTAAGATAACCTAGTCTAGTATGTACAGTCTAAAGAGATAGCAATAGCAGCAAATAGCGGTTTGGAAAAAGTAAATATTTTGTCTGTAAATAATGATTGGCCTCCCGTTAACCATCTTGAAACATATAAATTCTAGAAGTGTTATTTTTAATAATAAAGCGATATTTTTTTTTATAAAGCGACGTACCAAAATGAGTCCGTCTGCAGTAATAATTTAATAGATTTACATACGTAGTATAATTCTAGATTGTGAAGAAATGGGGTAGCTTTGGGGATATAATTAACAGGAAAAATGGCATTTTAGAATTTAAATCTATTTATAAATGTAGTAACTTATATTGTTCTAGCGGACCCGACAGGCGTTGTCCTTCATGATACTTCAAGCGATTAAAAAATTAAATTTAATAATATTATGTTTAAAACAAAAGCTACTTTTAATAACACAAAAAACAACTTTTATTTTGTGCACGTTTGCCTAAAAACAAATAGAAAATTAAATATGGCGAATTTTTATTCAGGCCTCCCGCCCACTCCCGTTCGAACCTAAAACAATTAGTATAGCTTATAATCTTGGAATAATTAAAGATAATTTACATAGTGTTTTGTTAAGTTCGGTTCAATCGTTAGTGTCTAAAAAAATTGTTGGCTCCCACTTTAAATTTTTAGTGAATAACTCGTTTACACTTTGTTATACGACAAAAGTTAGACTAAATAACAAAATAAACAACTTTTATCCTGAGTATATTTGTGAATATTTTTAATTTTAGGCCTCCCTTAAAACCCCCACTCCATCTGCCGGGCTGATTGTGAAACTAAACCATCCAGGGCGTCACCCAAACGCATGTGTAAATACAAAAGAATTCATTCAAATCGGTCCGGTCGTTTAGGAGTTCAGTGACATGTACACGTACAGTAGAATCATAAATAAACTGGTAAGATTTTACTGGAAACAATATAATATAAATTTTAATTTCCGATTTCAGGTAAAAGAGTTAAGAGATGTCTCACGGGAGAAAATCAGTGTCCATTGTGAGGCATTTGACTGAAGCCAAGAAGGCTGAAAGGAGGGCGACAAATAATTTGGAAAATGTCTTTGTTTCTAGTGAAGCTCTAAATTTATTCTGGCTGTAAGGCTCGGGACGTGGGCGGCCTACGGACAAGGAGGGCTTGAGTGGCAGAAGCTAGCTGCCTTAACTTGCTGACTCCCAATCCGGTGTGTATTGAATCCCAAGAGGGGATCAGCTGCTGCTCACTGGTGCATTTATCCCGTCTTAGCCACTGCCTCCTAGAAATCCTCTTCCAGCTCGAAAATTGTACGAAGCAGATAGAAAGAAATATCATTTCGTTTAATTAATTCAGGAGTAAAATCCTAGTAATTCGAACTTTAATTTTTTTCTTTTGGCCGCATAACACTGAAGTAGGTGTATCAGTGAAACATAACCCTCAATGACTGCTGATGGGAGGTTACGCCCAGTGGATCAGTGTTGCCAACAGTTTTATTAAATAATTAAAACTGTTATTAGCAGATTTCCCTGGTAACGTGATTTTTGTAATTTTTCTTCAAATTTCCATCGATCCTACCCAGGAGATGACGAAAATAAGGTCCGTTCAAAACTATATATATATACACACACACACACACACACACACACACACACACACACACACACACACACACATTTTATATTCCTCTGTTACCGCTCTAGCAGTCGCAATTATTGTTTAATTTTACCAAACTCAATATTTCATCGTTTTAGGTAAAAAGAGAGATCAAGTTCGCTAACAGCTGAAATCAAACCAGGGGAAGGGAGGGTTTAGGGGGGATAATTTTGAAAATTCGAAATATCTCCGCTATTATACGGCGGATCGAAATAATGTATAGAATCAATCTTATAGCAAATTAAATGCACTATAAATATTGTTATATACATTTAATCTTGAATATTAACCATGATATTTTCATTTTTCAGTTTTCAGCCTTCAGCAAACCTCCACTTCTACTCATGTTACACAAAGAATACTCATTTATGTTATAAACCACATCATTCGAAGCTTAAATACCAAATATTGTTTTCAAGAGACATTTATTATACGAAATACAAGCAAATATGTTCTGGTGACCCCCCCCCTCTTAAGTTTTTGTACTTCTTAAATTTGGTTGATTGAGATAAAAATTATTCTGATTCATTATAAATTACAGTACTAGATATAGTAAATAGTTTCCAATCAAATTAATATTATCAAATTATGTTCAGATATATTACAGTAATTGTGTTGTTTACGTTAATAAGTTGGCAGACCTGATTCTTCAAATTTCAGATGCTTTCCGTCGGCAGGTTTCTTATTATCATTTGTATATATTCACTTAATATTGAAGGTGGTGTTCAAGATGTATCTATTATTAAACTTTACAATGGAAATCTGCTTAGTTTACGCAGCCTCTGCGTGACGGACGTTTTGGTTTACCGGCAACACTGGGGTAACCGCTGAATTACCTTTTCATATTTTCGTCTTTCTCTTGTTTTACACTCTCATAACGTGCGGTGACTATAGTTTAACTCCTTGACCGAATATATCAAGCCTATTAATAATAATCTTCGTTTAAAAATTACTTAAAGAACTTCATATATGACCAATGTTTTTATACACATGTTGAATACTTTCAAAAGTGTTCAATTATTTAGCAAAAGTACTTAATACATGTCACAAATATAGGTCTAAAATAATACTTATCATGTACATTGTCTCTATAAGGTGGAACAAGTTTCTCAACATTTAAAGCTTACCAACGTTTAATAAATATGAACGTCAACAAATAAAAACAATGCATGTTTTAGAGTTGTAAAAGAATTGTACATTTTTAGAGTTGCGTTATGATTATTAATGAATCTAATTTTTAGTACACTGCCGTTTAAAATGATGAATTTTATACTATGTATTCTTATTTGTTGACCTAATTTTTTGACGAATATATTACAACAGTATTAATGTAATTCAATAATTTGTAAAGAATTTAATTCACATAATATTAGAAAACATTTTACAGAAAAACATAAGAAAAACCAATAGTCGTATCCTATTATCAACGGAAGGATAATAAAATAATAACACCTCCTAGCTTATGTAAAACTTATACCTAAAACATTTTCTAAATAACTATTAAATGATGCATATAATAGAATGAATAGGAGATGGAGTGGAAACACTGACCTAATAGGTCAGAAAATGTTTTAGTTATAAGTTTTACATTGTTTATATATTTGTTTTTATCTTTTTATTATGTTGTCTACCTTTTATTGAATATTATATTTATT
Organism: Riptortus pedestris; assembly: GCA_019009955.1. Taxonomy (NCBI): domain Eukaryota; kingdom Metazoa; phylum Arthropoda; class Insecta; order Hemiptera; family Alydidae; genus Riptortus; species Riptortus pedestris. The sequence goes on along the minus strand of CM032231.1, from coordinate 103,914,981 downwards.
TAGGTTACTTGTTGTTTCAAAAATATAAATGTTGTGTCACAGAGCACTGAAGATGGGACGGTTCGCCCCGAAAGTACTCTACATTTAATAAATAAAGTATTATCCTTCCTTTGACGATGGACCTCCACCAGCCAGCACAAATCCAGAGGGATTATCCTTCCTTTGACGATGGACCTCCACCAGCCAGCACAAATCCAGAGGGATTATCCTTCCTTTGACGATGGACCTCCACCAGCCAGCACAAATCCAGAGGGATTATCCTTCCTTTGACGATGGACCTCCACCAGCCAGCACAAATCCAGAGGGATTATCCTTCCTTTGACGATGGACCTCCACCAGCCAGCACAAATCCAGAGGGATTATCCTTCCTTTGACGATGGACCTCCACCAGCCAGCACAAATCCAGAGGGATTATCCTTCCTTTGACGATGGACCTCCACCAGCCAGCACAAATCCAGAGGGATTATCCTTCCTTTGACGATGGACCTCCACCAGCACAAATCCAGAGGGATTATCCTTCCTTTGACGATGGACCTCCACCAGCCAGCACAAATCCAGAGGGATTATCCTTCCTTTGACGATGGACCTCCACCAGCCAGCCCTGATCCGGAGTATCCTATTATGTTATGATAACATTCAACGGAAATAAGCACACCATTTTATTTCATAGTGGTTTAGACTGGTAAGAATAGTGGTGACTAATTGTGGTGAACCTTTTTTTCCCTTTATTTATTATTTTATCACAAACAAGTTATATATATATTTTTTTAAATATTTTTTAAACGACTAAATATCGAGTTTGGTAATGATCAAACAAAAATTGCGACCGCTAGAGTGGTAACAGACAAATATATATATATGTATATATATATATATATACAGTTTTAAATGGACCTCATTTTCGTCATCTACCAGGTAGGGTCGATGGACATTTGAAGACAAATTTCGAAAATTCCGTCATGAGTACAACTTCAATAGCTTATTTCCCTTAAGGGAAATCTGCTAATATGATAACAAGAATTTAACAAAATGGGTAATTTTTTGCTAGCCACTCTATTAATAAGTGCTTACTAACATGATATATTTATTAAAATAGTTACTATTATTATTTAATTATTTTCTCGTTAAAAGAATTAGTTCCCCAAAATTTTACTCTAGCACCTCTATTGAGTTCACACATTCTATTCAAAAATTTAAATGATTAGAATTTTGCTTATGTTTTAAAGGGGCTCAGGTTAGTCATGCGAGTTAAAGCTTTCCCATTAATTTCACAATGTAAATCTAGAGTGGCGAGTTCGATTCCCGCTTGGGCAAAGGAATTTATTTAGTGACGGAGTTCATTAAATAAAATCCTGAGTGCCACCCTGGCTAGAGAAGGGTGGTAACCTGTAGATGACCCGTCCCAATTAGCCTTAGTTGCAAAAAGTGGACGTTAATAAATAATTTAATTTATGTCTTAAAATAAAAGAACAGACAATTTTCAGTTCATGAATTAAATCATCTTAATTTTTCCAAGGATGCTTAGAATAGGAGTATGATTAAAATCCATTCAAAAATCCAGCTATTTCTAAATTTAGTAAAAAAAAAATAAATAAAAAAAATGATTTCCATATGATGAGCACATAAAAACTGCTAAACACAAAATATAAATAACGTACGCACATCTTAATTGAATAATGCTAATGGGTTACTTGTTGAATGTGAGAAATAAAATAAATTAAAATTTAAAAAAAGAAAGGTCCCTTTGAACTTTCTGATGGAGTATGTTTGGTACTCATATATCATTCCGTTAGTAGCTTAACTTTTAATGAGGTCAACTCTGAAAATGAAAGATGATGAAGGAAAAAGTAACTCCATAAATTTGTCTACATGTCTCACACAGTTGATCAACCACCTCAAATTATGAACTACATTTTGATATGTACTTACTGAACTTTTTTCGTAAATGGTAATTTACTTGAGTAACTTCATTCAGCTCAATGTCATCTTAATTAAAATTAATTCAACCTTTACTATTAAGACCTTTAATTCTCCTTTATCCTTAATATTATCCGAGATATTGTTATTTTTACTTGTCAGCAGCCAGTAAACAGCCAATTTTAGTCATTGGTCGTTAACAGTAAGCCAATATATTATGAAAGACCTTATTCCAAGATTAAATAACAAATATTGCTCTCAACGGACCTCTTTATGTGAAACAGTTACTAATATTGCTAAGTTTATTACAAAAATTATAACCTTTGATTAGTAGGGTACTTCGCTCCTTATTGAACAGTACAATAACTCACGATCGTGTGAATCACTGATGTTCACAAAACACTGCACTGCACTGAAACTTAAAAGCGCTGTTCACTAAAGTTGCACTGAACGCACTGTAATTCGCTAATCTGAAAACAGAGAACTATCTGACAGTTGAGCAATCTGGCCGACTTTTTATAAAGCCCGGTTAAGATAAGTTCGAGAGGGGTCCAGACATTCCGACGCCATCGCATAGAAGATTCTAGACTTGACCCTGGCGACACCGCTCTTCTGCTGGATGCCTTCATTTTCTTGCTACGAAATTAATGTGATGAACCGTGTGCAATTTTCAAAACAATATGATAATACTTTCATGATTCGAAAATTTTTATTTTGTTTATACCGTACTGGATTTTTAACCGAGCGAATCAACATTAAAGATCATATTCGTTAATGGCTGAAATCGAATCAGGAATAGGAAGGCTTAAGAAGGGGGAAGGGGTATTGGAAAATCTCAGGTATTATGAGTCGGATCGTAAAATGTTATAGAACCAATCTTATTAAACTATTGATGCTCCACAACTGTCAAACATTTTTTCTGAGCTCAAATATTAAGTGATTTATTCCTTTACCCTCATTTTCAGACTTGAGTAAACTTCTACACATCGGATTTTTACTTAGAATATATGGGGAGATGAGATCACTAAAGTCTCATACCAGAACTTGGGAAATTTCCTTAGTTTTTTTTTTTGGATTTTTTGAGATTCACTTCTTCCGAGTTCATGTGCTAACTTTGATTCTTCTCGTGCAGTGGTAAGTTTAAAAGTTGCGAGGAGGATCAACACATATAAAATCCAATGAATGATTTTGTTTTTCTTCAAGTATTAACAATACTTTAAAGTGTGTCCTAGAAAATAATGTTTTTTTTTTATGAAAAAGAACCAATGATTTTAAAAGATATGAAACCAAAGAGATAACAAGGGGTGGGTTGTTTGAGAAGAAGTAACCAAGCCTCCTTAGAGAATGAATCCGTTTAAGGCGGTTCAACAGTAAACGCAACGGAGTTCGAGGAAGTGAAAAGAGGAGTTGAGGCCGGTAATTTATTTATTTAGACAATTTTTGGCTCACGTCTCAATGTCTCATCCGAATATAAGATAGTAGACCAACTAAAAAGAGAGAATGAAAAACACCAAATATCGTGAAAAGAATGAAGCTAATATTGAACGAATTTCTTAAACTCTGAGAGAGGTTGTTCCACCTTAGTTACCGTCATCTCTGACTAAATGAATAATTGAAAGAGATAATGGACAAAGAAGGACATTTCATTCACCATATTCATAATGAATGTAGTATATTGACTACATTTATAATGGAGTTTGAATAAATGACTTCAAAGGCGTGCCTCGAAGCCTTTATACTACTAATCCCCTTGACAATATTGAATTCCTCACAAATCTTCATTTACTTCAAAGCGCTACACCGGTTGTCGGCGAATATACGTGTAAATTAAATTTTCACTCATAAAGAATTTATTCCTCAAATATGTTCTTTATTACCACAGTAATAGAATCAAAATTCAATATATCATTCTTTAAAATAATTAAGGTTCAAGTTTTAAGAAAAAATATTAACTCTTTAAAATACATATTACTTAATTACAAATGTTAATTCCCCTACTCCAAAAAAAAAAAGAAATAAAAAAACCGTGTAAATTAAATTGTGGCTCTAAAAAAAAGGAGCCAAACATTGCCAAAAAAATGAAAAATTCTCTGGTCGAAACATACAAACAAAGTTGAGGAAGATAGGATTTTAGGAAGAAATCACCAACCAAGCAGATGAATTCATTAAATAAAATCCGTAGTCCCAGACTAACTAGAAATGGGTGGTAACCTAAAGATAACCCGTTCCAATTAGGTGAAATACCATTCATATTCATGTTTAGCTCATATTTATTTTTAGTTGGTGGTGAGGGTGATGAATGATTAATCACAAAACGTTTTTATGGCTCCTCACAATTTTATTTCTTATAAACGCTGAGCGCTTTCGGGGACTAAATCCCCATCCTCAGAGCTAAAAAACAATGTAACACCATAATTAAGGAGTCTAAAAATCAGTTCTTAAAAAATGTTTTACATAGTTAGTCATATAACAAACTGTCTATAACATTATAAAATTTTACAATAATAACACCTATATTCAAAAACACAATTACAATTAAAATATAACTAATTAATAATTACTATTAAACATTAAAATAATATTATAAGCAAAATTACAGTCAGAGCGTATAGACTTGCTACACGGCTAAACCCTACCGATGCACTGAGACCAAGGGGATCGTTCCAAGCCGCTAGTGAGGGGGCAAAGACAAGTCTGGACATGAGAGACGCGTTTGTGTCAGTCTGCACATTTACATTGCCTTTATTTATGGCTTTTTCAAGTTTTATTTCAATAGCCTCCACCATGTCCATCAGATAACCCCTAACGTCACAATGAATTAATTTTATCAGGTGGTCTCCAGCATGGTGGTTGTGCTCCTTACAATGTGCATAAAACTCTGAGCCTGCTCTCATGTGTTCCTTAGCCCTGATCCGTAACTTCCTCTCTGTCCTCCCAACGTAGCTGGCTTCACACATCCAACACTTCATCATGTACACCCCTGATCTGTCTCCTAGAGGAGTAGCATCCTTGATTTTAGAGACAAAATTCTGAAGTGACGCCCTCTTTCTGTAGGCTATTCTAATGCCCTGCCTGTTTAGTTTCCTTCCCAGGATTTCAGATAGCCGGCCCAAATATGGCAATATTCCCCAGGATTTAACCTCTTCCCCCACCTCCCCTTAAAGTCTCCCTCATCAATATTTTAGAAACCCTCCTGTCATATATTTTTTCTTATAAATTCCCGACTGTGGCCATTCCGTTCTCCTAAATGGTATATATGACATAATTCTTTCTGGTAATTTTCACCAAATACCATTCAGTGGAGATTAATTACAAACCTGTGAGTCATAGTCTTACATTTCATAAATTTTATATTAAAATAATGATTATGCAATTGATTAATTACTTCGTTATGCATGAATATAGTGGAGGTATGTATATGCGCTGGCGCCTGTGTTAGCGTTTTTTTAAATTTTTTCACTCAAGTGTTTTAGACAACATGAACTTTTTTATTGAAATAGATATAACACATTTTATCTAGTTACCGATTTATAAAGTTTCTACTACATACAGAGACAATTGCATGAACATATTTGGCGATGTACTTCCGATGATGTTATTAAAATAATTTTTTTAAAAGATGAATGAAAGTTACTTAGAACTTAGAAATTCTATGCAAATCACCTTCTGTTTTTGTTATTAACTTATGTCATTAGTATATATATGTATATATATCTGTGTGTGTTTGTGTATGTATTTACACACACAAAGCAAAATTAAGCAGACTTAGAATTTCTGAATGAGCTATTTAATATGCTACGGGTGATAGTGACCAAGTGGGTCACTTTTGAAAAAGGAAAAAAAACCCGTCAGGTCCGATTTCAACTAATAACGAATATGATTTTTAGTATTGAATCAACAGGTTAAATATGGAGTATCTTTAAAATCAAAGAAACATTTTCGAGTAAAAGTTAAATAAAATGAATAACTTGACTTCGGAATGAAATGGTTTATAGTAAAAATAGATACTGATATTATTGTTAATATGGCATGAGTTGGAGTGGGGGTTTATCGATGGCCAACAACTGAAATGTAAATATCTCGTTTAATATTCAATATAGAGAAACCATGTATATAACAACATTTATCGAACATTATATTTACAATGAAATTAATTTTTATACTAATTTTCGATCCAACACTTAATAACGGACACTTAATTCCCAACTCTAAACTCCTCCACCCATCAGCCATTAATGAACTTGATCTTTAGTTTTACATAAAACGTTTAACACTCCATTAGTCGCGCCTGATCTGATAGCTTTCATATTCTATTGTCAGACACCCTTTGCGAAGGGACTGGTGCCGCGCTTCCTAGAAGGGTTTCCGAGCATAACCAGACTAGTGCAGACCTTCAAGCATTTAACATAGAGTCGTCAGATTACGATCGATCTCCTAGATACAGCGCGACCTCTCTCGTAAGTATTTGTGTTTATTTTATAATTATTTTCCTTCATTGTAAATCGATCTAAGACAATACATTAAAACATTAACTAAGTTAATTAAATTCTAAATTAACTAAGTAAATTAAAACATTCTATAGCAATAACAATAAAATACATTTATTTTGTTAAACGGGAGGGAGGAGGTCTGTGAGATACAGCGCGACCACTTTTGTATTAAATAATTACAAAATTTATTAATTTGTACTTGTTATTTTAAATTTTTAATTTTATTTGATCCATAACAAAAATGTCTTCCCCAAGCATTTTTTTGATGTTACAAATGATGAAGATGTGAAGAAAATACATGGAGTATAATACTCCATGTATTTTCTTCACAACAAAACACAAATAATTTGAGGTAGACACGGATGAAGAAAGTGGTTGTGTACATCACATTCCTCCTGCTGTAGAATATGAAATAGGAGATGAAGACCTGGATACAGGTGAAGAAGGAAAAAATGAAGAAAGACAAGGTAATTCGGAAATATGAAGAATGAAAAGTAATGAATCTACAAAGAAAAAAGCCTGCTTTCTCAATATAGAAGACTGATTTTGTATATATGTGTATTGTACTTGTTTCCTATCATTTCTGTTATTTTAATTAATGTTTATTGTCTTAAAATAAATTTAGTCGTAAGTATCAGTATTTTACTTTAATTTCATTTCAAATGTTGCAGTTTAAGGTTATACTATTACTGGGATTGAAATGCGATCTGACAGATACAGCGCGACTACTTTTGTAGCAAAGCTGGGCGCGACTACTGGAGTGTTAAATATAGAGTTAACACTCTATAAAAAATATAGATTAACACTGGAGTGTTAATAAAGTTATTAAAAAAAATAGCAACCGCTAGATCGTTAAAAGACAAGTATATTTATAGTTTTGAATGGACCTCATCTCCCGGATAATATCGTTGGACATTTTTTGAGCTGTGCGCCAAGAGTACAGCCTGAATAGCTGATTTCCTACAAGAGAAATCTGCTAAAACACAGTTTGTTCTAGCCAATAATTCTAAAAATAAGTAATATATAATGAGAATGTAGCACTTCACAACTTAAACAAGTATATAAGCCATTTTCGGCCCGTAGGAGTAGGTATACATTTAACCAGCTGTGACTATTATGTGTGTGTGTTCCATGCATTTATTAGTTTCCATAGAGCTAGTCGGTGGAGTGGCCATCTTATCCTTAAGAAATTACCATTCTCCACAAGGAGGCCTCAAAAATGTATACTGTGGCGTTCCGTTAATGGCGTCATACATCATTACACCTCCAGAATAATTTTTGTAACCATTTAAGACTAAAGTAGCGCCATATTTTTTCTAAATTATCCCATTACTTAGCAGCTCCTCCCGTGAGTTCCACCGTTTCTTTCTAGAGTTATGATATTGAATAGCCCTGGGAAAGCTGGATTTTCATGGTTCTCGCACCATGGAGGAAAAAAATATATATCCTTTTTCCTCGTGTTTTTCTGTTTTCTATTTATCGCCTTCTTTAGTTATTTCTCACTTAACATTTAACACAGAGCAACCATTTTAATTTTCAGTTTGCTTCACCCATTACTTTTTTAAATGGCTATTCAGAGCAGTGTTCTTCATTTTTACATCTGATTCACTGAGATATATTCTTTAATGAAATCGTTTTGTCATAGTCATGAAGTTTGACAATATACCAGAACAGAATTATTTCTGTCGACCAAATATCAAGACTAATATTTGATTTACGTGTTTTATAACAATGTTTTTATAGTATTCGTCTTTTATAAAAAAGATCCTTTAGGCATGAAGTTTTTAGTAAATTTAAACATCAATTATGAATAATTTTATGGGATGGCCGTTAATTCTACTGGAAACAACGGCTACACTTATAATCTCGATGATTTTTCAGTTTTATAGAACATACGACAACAAGTAGTGCAAGTGAAATATATCGGGAAATAATTTGACAGTAGTCAATCCATTCAACTCCTTTATTAGTTTTAAGTTTTAGCAGTACTGTATGTACGGATGTATATTCTTTAAGCTTTGTAGAAAATTTTCAACAATCAATTATTTGTGAATTTTTTATATATATTTATAACACACTATTACTGACGAAATTTATAATGTATTATTAGATTTGTTGAAGTAGTCCAACAAAGAATAATGTCCTTTTTATTTTCTCCTGGCAGTGAGGGTGATAAATCATGGTATTCAGAAAAACTTTTGTAGCTCCTCACAATCTGTTTTTACAAACGCTTAGCGCTTTCGGGAAGTATATTCCCACCCTCAGTGCTACAAACATTAAAGCGCCATAAATAAGGAGTCTAATATTAATTTTAAAAAAAATAAAAAAGTCCGTCACGCAGGGGCTGCGTAAACTAAGCAGATTTCCCACGTGCAGTTATACAATATATAAATCTCCATACGAGAGCCGAACAGTTACGGCAAATGGCCGAACTAGCTTTTGGCGGGAAACTTAGTCGTCCGTTATCGGCCCAAATTTAACAAAAATGCAAATATCTCGGTTAATATTCAAGATAGAGAATAAATGTATAGAACAATATTTATAGTAAATTTAATTTACAATAAGATTGGTTCTATACAATTTTTGATCTAACGTATGGTAACGGAGATATTTCGAAATTCCCCCCTCTAACCCCCCCTCCCACTTGTCCGATTTCAGCCATTAACGAACTTGATCTGTCTTTTTGCGTAAAACGTTTAAATATCGAGTTTGGTAACGATCAAACAAACATTGTGACCGCTAGGGCGTTAACAGACAAATATATATATATATATATATATATATATATATATATATATATATATATATATTTATATCTCCTGGGTAGGATCGATGGACATAGGATGAAAATTTTTCGGAAATCGCGTCAAGAGTAAGACCTTAATAGCTGATTTCTCTAAAGGGAAATCTGCTAAAAAAACACCCAATAAAACTATACAATTTACAACGTTAACATGAATCTATAACAATATATCTATAATTAAAATATAATAAATTAATAATGTCTTACTTACTATCTAAATATTAAAATCACAAAAGTACAAAATTTGCCGTAGGGGCGTAGGACGTGCATTTAGAGTTGCTATATGGCTGAATTTCAATATGTCAAAAGATGAATCGCCATTGTAGCGGCTTCTCAAATAAATAAAGGGCTGAACCCTGCCGATCCACCAACGCCGATGGGATCCAAGCTGCTAGGGAGGGGTCAGGTACAAGTCTAGATATACCCGTACCCGCGTTCGTGTCTGTCTGCACATTTACACTCATTTTATTTCTGGCTTTCTCCAGTTTTATCTCAATACCCTCTACCATGGTCATCAGATAACCTCTTACATCGCTGTCAAGACCCCCTCCCCCACCAACCACCCCTAACCACTATGGAGTAATTTTATGTAGTGGTCTCCAGCTAGGTGGTTATGCTCCTTACAGTGGGAATAAAACTCGGAGCCTACTCTCATGTGTTCCTTAGCCCTGATACGTAACTTCCTCTCTCTCCTCCCTCCGTAGCTGGCCTCACACATCCCACATTTCAGCATGTACTCATGTACTGTACCGCATGATCTGTCTCCTAGAAAGAATATTCTTTTGGCTATCTTAAATTCAATCCATATTAGATTTATTATTTGCGTCCCGATTATTTAGCCATTCACGCCGGGCACTGTCTGTTGAGTGTGTTACCAGCTCCAATGACTTGTTCAACGATGAGGAATTGAGTATGCGAAATGTCTGAGCTTCTGCGAAAACGTTCTGGAGGCATTATTGAAAACTAAATCTGTTTTAAAACTAAAAACGTTAGGTTCACCAGTGGGTTAAGTTTTTGGGGCTAGAATCGCGCAAAGGAGTTTTTCTATATCCCATAACGGGCTTCCTTCTATGGTCCTGCAAGTGCGGAGAGGGTACGTTGCAACAAAATGGATATAGCTTGGGGAGAATTGGACGGGGTTCGAGGAAGATTGGATGAGTTAGAGAAGGAATTACAAAGAAATAGAGGAGATGAAGAGGATGTGGGGTGTTAAAGAAAGGAGAGAGATGGATAATTGTTAGCAGTGGGAGGGGAAACGATTCCAGAAAGCCAGGCAGTGAAGTGTACATAAAAAAAACCCAGAGAGTGCGTGAAGAGACCTGGAGGAGTCACGAAGGTGTTGCTGGAATGGGAGTGGGAGTCTTTTGGGCGATCGAGAATGAGAGAACTTATTATGATACAAAGAAAACGACAATGGGAAGTAGTAAAAGCAACGAACGGGAGTTAGGAAGTGAAATAAAGACGACAGAAAAATAATAGCTAGCAATGAGCAGAAAATTTGTGATAGAGCAACCCGTATATAAGAAAGGTGGAACTTCGTGAGAGTGGTTTAGCGGATGGAGGCGAGTGCGAATGCGAATTAGAAAGGGAAAGTGGGGACGAGGGTGGGAGAAAGTGAGGGCAACGAAGGACAGTAGCGAGATGAGAAAATATAGTAAACGGAGCAGCAGGGGGTGGGAATGGCACGTAGGTGCCAGATAAGATAAATTAAGGTACCAGAGACAACTGCAGATAAATTAAGGTACCAGAGACAAGAGCCGAGGGTAAGTGAGGGGAGAGAGGAGAGAGAGAGAGAGAGAGAGAGAGAGAGAGAGAGAGAGAGAGAGAGAGAGTGGCAAATAAACATTGAGCAAGAGAGGTCGATAGCACATCTAGACTACGTGAGATGTCAGAGGGAGGCCGGGCGGTGACCGTTCCTATAAAGTGAAATAGTACTGTATCATTTCGAATCATTTTTCAGCCCGGCAGAAGTTATTACTTTTCCAAAAATGAATGACAACGACTCGAATGATCAGATGTGTGACATAACATGGCCGCGGTTTCATTCAACCTCGTACTGCGACTACTCTTGCGACCTCTCGTAACCTATTTCCATAGAGAAGACCTAACATATCACACTCCATACTTTTTATAAAGTCTACAAATGTGACATTCTACTCAATGTTTCTCCCAACAATTGATACAACACCCTGCAACTGTACTACGAGAAAAGAACACCACTATCCTCGTTATGGACCAGCTCAGCTTGCGAATTAAATTCAAATGTTTCATCATATCTCAAATCTGAACTGAAGTAGAAATTAAAGTCAGTTTTGTCTCAAAATTGATAATTGTATATCACGACTACATTTTGCAAGCCGTGAAGGCCAACTAACAACAGCTGGTGATAACATTATTAGCAGATTTCCCTTAAGAGAAATCAGCCATTGAGACTGTAAATTTCCCCAAAATGCCCATCGATTCTACGTAGGAAATGACTAAAAGGATATCTGTTTAAAATTACGTGTATATATATATATATATATATATATATATATATATATATATATATATATATATATATGTTACGGGCCTCTAGCAGTGGTAAATTTTTCTTGTATCGTTACCAAACTCGATATATGAGCGTTTCATGTAAACGTAAAGATAAGGTTCATTAACGGCTATAATCAGACCTTGGGTGGGGAGGAGGGTATTTCGAAAAATCGAAATATCTCCTTTATTATAATGCTTTGGTTCGACGAATTGTAAAGATTCATTATTATTTAAAATTTAATGGCCTATAAATGACGAGGATTCGAAAATTCAAAATGCGTTATCATGAATTGGATCGAAGTATTTCACAGAACCAACCTTGTTAAAATAATATTGCTCTGCAATTGATAAGGATCAATAAGAAGGCCAAGTCCTCTACAGTTTTTAATATTATGCAAAGTGCACTTTCGGAGTCAACGCTCCATCCTCAGTGCCTGCTGACAAACCCAACCTTGAGTTAATTTAACATTCATAGCATGGCCAAAAGCAAAAATAAAAAAACAAACACAAAATAAAGAGAAAAACAATAGAAAATCTTAAATCTAGTCAATTAATAAAAATAGAAAATCTAAGAACTAGACAACTACTAAAAAATTTAAAAAAAAATTAAAACCAAAACAATAGAAAAACTATAAGTCAACTAATAAAAAAGTAAACAACAATAAGCGTATGTCAAAACTAAAAACTATAAATAAAATTAAAAACTAATAAACCAACACAAATTACAGATGTATTACTCTACAATTGTTTAATTATGCATTTTGTTTTATAGCTCAAATATTCGCATGAAAATATTAAATTGAGTAATTTGTAATCTCTTGTTTTCTCTCCCAATATGTGGTGAAATGAGACCATTATTGTGTCATACCAGCACATGGGAGATCTGCTTATTTTACTCAACGATTTTTTCCTTTACTGAATATCACTAGACAAATTCTTATGATGAATATACATCATTGGACTTTAGACTGATATTATTCTATGATTTTTTAAATGAACTTGATAAATTTTCTAAGCAAATTTAGAGTATATCTGACCTCCGTTAGCAAGATCATTCTTACTAATGTGATTATAATTTTTTGAACTTTTAATTTATTCATTTCTATCATTTTAATTATCCTAGATTGAACTTCCTCTTCCATTTTCCTTTAACCATATGTTAACTATGCATAATTAAATACAAGAATAGCAGGGGAATCAATATGAAGAAGATGCAGGGAATTCCACAGTCGCTCCTAAAGAAAATAAACTGCACTTCTCCAGGGTTCCTGGAGGAAGCAAAAAAAGATTATTTCTTGGAATATATATTTGCTTCGTCACAAAAAAAAAGTCCGTCACGCAGGGACTGCGTAAACTAAGCAGATTTCCCACGTGAAGTTATACAATAGCGAAATCTCCATACGAGAGCCCAACATTTACGGCCGAACTAGCTTTTGGCGGGAAACTCACTCTTTCGTTACACTTAACAAAAATGCAAATATCTCGGTTAATATCCAAGATAGAGAATAAATGTATAGAACAATATGTATAGTAAATTTAATTCGCAATAAGATTGATTCTATACAAGTTTTTGATCCGACGTATGGTAACGTAGATATTTAGAATTTTCGAAAATCTCCCTTTAAACCCCCTCCCCCTCTCACTGGTCCGATTTCAGCCATTAACGAACTTGATCTGTCTTTTTGCATAAAACGTTTAAATATCGAGTTTGGTCATCTCCTGGGTACGGACATTTGTAGAAATTTTTCGAAAATCGCGTCATGAGTACGACCTCAATATCCCTTAAGGGAAATCTGCTAAAAATAAGCATATGTTCAAGTTAAAAAAAAAAGTGGAATATCCCAAGTCGGAGAAATTTCTCAAATTACTAGAAACATTCAACTCTATTTCAGAATATACAAAAAATATATTGTTCAGAACATTTTCGTTACATAGTTGTCAAATTATTCCACGGTTTTGTAAATGTGAATTGCAGTATTAATTATTACTATTAATTGAGTCGAATCCTAGGTTTCCTTTCAACGCACAGAATTTTTTTTTAATCTAAGAGAAACAATTTTTTTTTAAACACTATTTTAAATATATCCGTTTTGTTCAAAGCGTTGAAAAATGTTTAAGTTTCATAGGGCGGACAAATTTTCACGAGCAAGTTTTACTGCATTACGAAAGAGTGACAGAAAAGATAAAATTTCAAATAAAAATGGTTATGACCGCAGAGGAAAATCTGAAGGTCATATAAAATTTATGAAGGAAGGAGATTATTAGATAATAAATAACAAAGTAGTAAACATCTCTTTTTTAACTAACGTGAAAGCTATCCCAAACTTCATTTCATTTTATTATTTCAAATTAAATATTTTTTTTTTGTCCATTTATGAATTTATTTTAACAGAGAAGAGTATATGTTTGATGTTGAAGTAAATATATTATTGATACTCGATCGAACACGGACTTAATACAATATAAGAGTAATAATGGTTTACTTTCAGAGGATATGGGTTTCTATTCTGGGATATGGGTTAGAATTTATTGAAGTGAATGATTGGACAAACGTGACAACATGGCAGGAAAAATAGTATAGCTATCAAATTAATTGGCTATCTATACTACAAAACAATAAAATTTGATTTGCCGGTGAGTTCAAAGAGGAAACAAAATTAGGCTTGGACAAAGGGGTAACATCAGAGAGAGTTTTATCCATATAAAAATTAAAAACGAGGATAACATAAATACGTTGTTTATGAAATAACACTGCCTTTGATAAATTTTATATAGGAGAATCGTCGCAAACCTTAATGAAAATAATAAAATAGCGTTGTCGACTGAGAAAACAAAATCTCTTTGACGTTTTAACATAAATTTGATTTGTTGATAAATAAACATTAGATAAAGACGAGAATAAAATCAAGTGGAAGGTAAAAGATAATGTCCACACAATTAAAACCAAACTGAATTTTATGAATAAGAAAACTGAAATACAAAGGCTACATTATATATATAATGTTAATGTTATAATATATATTAATATTTAGGGAAATAAGCTATTGAAGTTCTACTCATGACACGAGTTAAGATAATTTCGTGAAATGTCCATCAACCCTACGTAGATTATATTATAGAACGCAGAAATTCATAAGTATATATTTGTCCGTTAACGCTATATCATGCAGTTTTTATTTGATAGTAGGAATACTCCATATTGAAGTATTTTTGGTAAAACTGAAGGAAGAAATTTAAAAATAATCGAAATATCTCCATAATAATAATAATAATATTACATTTTGTCGAACAATTGTATAAAACCAATCATTTAATTTTTCTCTATCTTGCATATTAACCGACATATTTGCTATTTTATTATTTTCGGCTCCGCCTGATACCAATGTTATATTAGCAATATGTTTTTAGCAGATTTCCCTGAAGGGAAATCAGCTATTGAGGTTGTACTCATGACGGAATTTTCGAATTTTTTCTTCAAATGTCCATCGATCCTACCTAGTAGATGTTTAAAGTAAGTAGATTAAATTTACTATAAATATTGTTCTATACATTTATTCTCTATCTTGAATATTAACCGAGATATTTGCATTTTTATTAATTGTGGGCCGGTAACGGATGACTGAATTTCCCGCCAAAAGCTAGTTCGGCCATTTGCCGTAACTGTTCGGCTCTCGTATGGAGTTTTCTCTATTGTATAACTTCACGTGGGTAATCTGCTTAGTTTACGCAGCCCCTGCGTGACGGATTTTTTTTTTATAGATAGAAATAGAGAATATGTGGTGAGATGAGATACCAGCACATTGGAAATCTGCTTAGTTTACGAAGATCCTACATGACGGACTTTTGCATTTCTTGTCCTGAACTCCTGAAAAGGCATCAAAAAGTGCTTAAAACATTTAAACTGAAGAATATAGTAGAGAAGATATTTCAATTATCAACATAGCGTCATCTTACCTTTAATGAGTTTCTGGAAATTTAAGAATAGGTGTAGCAAGTAAACTATTGCCAGCAAGGAACATATTTCTAACGTTCCCTTGGAGATGAATTCCCTTTTTAGGGGTATTAATACACCATTACTTAATTTACGAGACTCAAATGCCGAGTGCCTTGGAGGACACGGAAATCACTTTAAAAGTTATTTATCTTCAAAGAGCCACACAGCGGTGGGTTGTGGGGGGGGGCGGTGGTTGTAGAAGGGAATTTATTATGGAAAGCACGTACTTTGTACAAAGCGAGAAAATCTTTGCTATCAAAACTAGCCATGAAATTCCATTTGCGGGAATCACTTTAAAGCGTGACTTTAATTGGATGAGTTTGCTCCAAGAGGTCGTAAGTCAATTAGGAAGGCCCCATGTAGTTGGTCGACAGGACTGCCAGTCGGTGTCATGTAACTTAGTCCTTTCATGGCAAGTTGTTGCCGCTTCCTCCCTATAAAGGCTATTCTCTCCCAACAATAGATGAAATTCCCGTGACAGCTACGTCGTTTACTCCGAAGAACAGTAATTTATAAGGAAAAGAGCCTTCAGTCAAATATAGGGCAATAAGTAGTGTCCCGAATAAAAAAGTCCGTCACGCAGGGGCAGCGTAAACTAGTGAAGGAAACGGCCGAACTAGCTTTTGGCGTGAAAGTAACTCTCGTCCGTTAGGCACCCCGATTTAATAAAAATGCAAATATCTCGGTTAATATTCAAGATAGAGAACAAATGTACATGGCAATATTTATAGTAAATTTAATTTGCAATAAGATTGGTTCTGTAGAAATTTTCGATCCGACGTATAGTAACGGAGATATTTCGAATTTTCGAAAATCCTCCCCTCTAAACCCCCCTCCCACTGGTCCAATTTCAGCCGTTAACGAACTTGATCTTTCTTTTTACATAAAACGACTAAATGTCGAGTTTGGTAACGATTAAACAAAAATTGCGACCGCTAGAGTGGTAACTGACAAATATATATATATATATATATATATATATATATATATATATATATATATATATACAGTTTTGAACGGACCTCATTTTCGTCATCTACTAGGTAGGATCGATGGACATTTGAAGAAAAATTTCGAAAACTCCGTCATGAGTACAACCTCAATAGCTGATTTCCCTTAAAGTAAATCTGCTAAAACGTCCGTTACGCGGGGCTGCGTTAACTAAGCAGATACCCCTCCTGATGTTTAACCATAGATAAATCTACATCCAGTGTAACATAATAGCACTTAATGAAGTGAATAAATACAAAGGATAATAAGAAACCGCCAGACGAGAAGCACCATTCATCTGAAGCAATCAAATTTTAGAAGTCCAAGAATACAAGTAGGGTGGGGGGGTCACCTTTACATATTTGGATTTATCTCGTATAATAAAGGTCTCTTGAAAGCAATTTATGGTATTTTATCTTCGATTAATGTGGTTTATTACATAACAGAGTATTGTAGAACTGTGTTTGAGTAGAACTGGGAGTTCGCTGAGGGCTCGGTTAATATTCAAGATAGAGAATAAATGTAAATAAACAATATATATAGTAAATTTAATTTGCAATACGATTGGTTCTATACAACTTTTTGATCCGACGTATGGTAACGGAGATATTTCGAATTTTCGAAAATCCCCACCTCTAACCCCCCCCCCTCCCACTGTTCCGATTTCAGCCTTTAACGAACTTAATCTTCCTTTTTACATGAAACGTCTAAATATCGAGTTTGGTAACGATTAAACAAAAATTGCGACCGCTAGAGCGGTAACAGACATATGTATAATATATATATATATATACATATATATATATATACATATATATATATATATATATATATATATATATATATATATATATATATATATATATACATCTATATATCGATGTACATTTTAGAAATTTTTCGATAATCGCGTCATGAGTCCGACGTCAATAGCTGATTTCCTTAAGAGAAATCTGAAAAAAACATCTAAGATACATTGTACTAAGATCTAACAAAGTCTAGTTGAATATGATTAGATCCTAGATCTTACAAAAAGATTTAATATTATTTTTTTTAAAGTCAAGCACAATGCAATTATTAGCCGAATTCCTTTAAAAGAAATGAGCTATTGAAGTCGTAATTATGACACGATAATTAATTAAATTTCTCCTAATGTCCATAGATCCAACGCAGGAGATGGCGAAAACGAGGTCCGGTCAAAATCATTTAAATAAGTCAAACCAGCAAAAAACTATATTTATAACACTTTTCCATTATTATTTCACCATGAAATACATACATATATATCAATATATATTCTTCTTACTCCGGACCCAATGTTATTAATGTATTCTTATATATTTTATGGCAAAGGACTCCAATTAAAAAACATTTTTTTCGGTGCAAACTTTATTGCAACTGCCCTACATATTTCATTGCTTATTTACCACCCCTTCAGGGGCTATTCCTTTTAAATGTATATATATATATATATATATATATATATATATATATATATAAAAAATTATAAATAACCTTAATTTAACACATAATAACAAGTAATAAGTATACGAGTACTTCAGAAATGTAAGTAACAATTTATAATTAGATTTAATAAACATATCATAGATGTAGGGACCTACTAATACAATATATAGCAAAATAAATATTAAGGGATGTGTTAAATTAATGGATTTAATAATTTTATATATTTATATTTTTTTAAAAAGGGATAGACCCTGAAGAGGTGGTAAATAAGCCTTGAAACATGTAGAGCAGTATCAATAAAGTTTGCACCGAAGAAAATATTTTTTAATTGGAGACCCTTGCCATACCATTTTAAGAATAACTGCACATAAATATATATACTAGCTCAGATACCCGGCTTCGCCATAAGACTGTCCTCCATATTGTCATATTTCCCGTTTTCTGTGCATTATGCATAGATATGAGGACAAAATATTAACATACATTTGAATTAATTTTTCCAGGTGAGGTACCTGGTTGTTCATATTGAAAAGAATTGTTGAGCAAATTTCTCTAAATAACAAAATAAACAACTTTTGTTTATGTTATGTGCATATTTGCCGAAACCCCAATTGGAAACGAAATCACTATTTTTAATTTCAGGCCTCCCTTATAACCCCCACTCCTGCCAGTCCCTAGAAATGTTAGTATGTCTTATTATAAGGAAGGCGTTAGTGCTAAATCACATACCGAGTTTGGTTTAGTTCGGTTGAGTTTTTTGTGCCAAATAAAATTGTTGACTTCCGCAGTAGTTATTAACGTATAACTCATTTATACTTAGATATACGAAAAAAGTGTATATAACAAAAGTTACTCAGAATAACAAAATAAACAACTTTTGTTATGTGCACCATTGCCAAAAATGCAATAGGAAACGAAATATTGCTATTTTTAATTTCAGCCCTCCCTTATAACCCCCACTCCTGTTCGTCTCAGAGAATATTAACATAGCCTAAAGTCTAAGTTGGGTTAGTAGTAATAGACATACCAAGTTTCATAAAATTCGTTTCAGCCGTTTATGCGTGAAAAGGTAACAAACAAACAAACAGACACGAAAGAAACAAAATGCAGTTATGGTGTCTATGACATGTGAAACGAAAAGTTATCGTAAAATTTCCCGAAAAAAATCAGTGTACAGACAGAGGTTACAATTTTATACATATATATATGCATAAATGTTTGCCCACATATAAATCGAATAGGGCTTACAAGGATTCATGGGGCTCATGCACGATGTACAAGATAAGAGAAGCAGTGCTCTTCAACAACAAAAGCACCGCACATCAAGAATATGGTAGTACTCCTTTCAACAAGAGACCCTCTAAGCAAATCTAGCATTCACTCCAGGGCTGTTGGTTCTGGAGAACAACGAGGCTCCATACAATGCCCACCTTCCGCCTCGCTGCGCATGCTATTTCTAATAATAGTCGAGGTAATTATCTGCTATAATGGGAACGGTAAGGGTTCTGGGGACCATTCCTGATCAACAATAGTGTATGGCACAATGCTTCTTTATCCTAGTTTATAGATGTCTAGCAAACGTCAAAATATATATTTGTCTATCGGTGTACCATTGAAACAGACTGTCAAAAGATTACGTCTGAAATATCATTCTCAGTGAATACGGTAAAATATTCAGAAATTTAACTTGGGGAATATATTGAACCTCTTTCTGCTTTATTAATTAGCCCTCTACAGTTAATAATTCAAAAGCCATGTACTGGGAATCCCACATGTTGGCATTCTAAAGTCCTGCTGAAGTTATAGCAGCATTCATATTAACAACAGGTTGAATAATATTGCTATCGCCTCTGTAATATATTCATTTACTCTTGGAGAGTACTGGCTGGCTATTCAATATAATATCTTCAGTCTTGCTCTGTTTCAAGACCTGCCAATGTTAGATCAACAAGCAAAGCAGGAATAAAGATATTCTTTTGAATAGACCGGAAGTTCCCTCCAGAAATTATGGAAAATATTACAGTAGACTTAACAATATTATTCAT
Organism: Riptortus pedestris; assembly: GCA_019009955.1. Taxonomy (NCBI): domain Eukaryota; kingdom Metazoa; phylum Arthropoda; class Insecta; order Hemiptera; family Alydidae; genus Riptortus; species Riptortus pedestris. The sequence continues at coordinate 103,894,743 of CM032231.1, read as the reverse complement.
CATATTGAAAACGACGTCCAACAACACGACCTTACATGTTTACCATAGCGATATTTTGTTTCCTATTGGCTTTTCGGCAAATATGAACATGAAATGAATGAAAAGTTGTTTATTTTGTTATTTAGAGTAACTTTTGTTATATTCATTTTTGTCTTTTAACAAAGTATAAACGAGATATACACTATAAACTAAAGCGGGAGTCAACTATTTCATTGGGCGCTAACGATTAAACCGAACTTAAACCGAAAACTCGGTATGCCAATTAGCATTAATTCTTCCATGATTATAAGCTATATTAAAACTTTTAGGTTAGAACGGGAGTGGGGGTTATAAGGGAGGCCTGAAATAAAAATTCGCGATATTTCATTGTCTATTTGTTTTTCGACAAACATGCACATAACAAAAATTGTTTACTTTGATATTTAGATTAACTTTTGATTTATACATTTCCAGGAACAATGTGTGGAGCAAGTAATTTGCGTAGAAATATTGATATGCTCAATAATTCATTCCAATTTGAACTATGTGGTACCTCATCTGGAAAAGTTAATTCAAATCTATGTTAATATTTTGTCCTTAATTACTTAAATATATGCATAATGCACAGGAGACGGAAAATATGACAATTTGGAGTATTGTTAAGACTTACATAAAAAATTAAAAAAAAAATGTTATTATTAACAAATGCCAACAACGGGTATTAACCCAAAACGCTGGAACGGGTAAATGTCAAAATATAGTGCAAAGTAAAGCCTTGACAAAAAAATACCACACCATTCAGCCTCAAATCAATTCTCGGGCGAAGCCGGGTATTTGAGCTAGTATATATATATATATATATATATATATATATATATATATATATATATATATATATATATAGATTCCTACTACTGTTATTATTAGGCGGATTTCTCTATTGTAAAACTTCACGTGGGAAATCTGCTTAGTTTACGCAGCCCCTGTGTGACGGACTTTTTTTGTTATAACGCCCACTTTTTACTGCTAAATGTGAAGAGATGTTCTTCAGGTTACCACCCTTTTCTTAACCAGGATGGTTCTAATTATATTCTTGATTGAATACCTCACTAAATATATTCCTATGAGAATCGAATCCGCAAAACTATGTCAAGCGAGAGTATTAAGACAAACAATTTAACATGCATGGCTAACCTGAGTCCTGTATTTCAATATGAATTGAATTTCCATATATATTTAATGGTTTTCAAGTTGACGTATATGTAAGTATCGCATTCTGTTAAGCTCAAGATGATTTAAATTCTCTCCTGGGATACAAAAAGAATGAGTTGTAATTCTGTCTTGTTCTGATTTTAAATAAATAATTCAATCGTTGGATGTAGTCTTCCTTTAGTTACACGAAACAAACATCGATTATAAAACAACAATTTTGTAATTAATTTTCCGTTTCTTGGTGTTTATACAATTTGTTCGTCCTTGAAATTACTTCTTCGTAAATACGGAGGGGGGGGGGGGGTTATATAAGTGCAGGATCACAAATTCTAACTATATATGTATATTATAATATACATAATAAAAATAATATAATCATTTTTAGAAATAAAAGAAAATATCATTTATTTCAAAGGAAAAATGGTTATTAAACTTATACAAATTTATAAAAAAATTTGAAAGTATTTAGAAGCACAATAATTTTAATTATTCTTAGATAAAAAACTCATGAAGTTTGACCCTATAAAAAACAATTATACCTCCATATATACATACTAATACGTTACGTGAGGTGTTGTCAAATAATATTTTATTTTTTGACTCGTAAATGTTTATTTGATCAATTGCATACTTAAGCCCGTTTTCCAACATTTAGGTTCGTATTCGTATTTTGCTGAAATCGGACCAAGAAAAAGTGTGGATTAGAAGATTCAAAATATCTCAGTTATTATGAGGAGAATCAACAGGTCTTCCAAACGCTGTGAGCTGAACAGATAGATAAAAATATTCTTCAACCGAAAGAAAAACAATTACTGAAATTTATCTGATTACAATATATTAATATATTTATTGAAAACTATTTACTATATCATGCACTGTAATCTATAATGAATCAGAATAACTTTTATCTCAATCAGTCAAACTTTAGTAGTCCAAGAACTAAAGAAGGGTGGGGGTCAACAGGAAGTATTTGCATATATCTCACAAAGAAAAACCTTACAACAGTCTCTACACCAATTTCACGAGAGCCGAACAGTTACGGAAACGGCGTAACTAACTTTCGGCGGAATCGCACTAGCAGAACCGACAATAGTCGAGAATGAAAAATGCAAATATCTCGGTTAATATTCAAGATAGAGAATAAATATAGATAATAATATTCATAATATATTTAATTGGCAATAAGATTGTTTTTATACAAGTTTTCGATCCGACATAGAGTAACAGAGATATTTGGAATTTTCGAAAAATAAAAAAACCTCTTAACCCTCCTCTCAATTGTTTAATTTCAGCTATTAACGAACTAAATATCGAGTTTGAAAACGATGAAACAAAAATTACCACCGCTACAGTGTTTACAGAAAAATATATATATATATATATCTATATATATATAAAATTGTAACCTCTGTCTGTACATTGATTTTTTTCGCGAAATTTCACGATAACTTTTCGTTTCACATGTCATAGACACCATAACTGCATTTTGTTTCTTTGGTGTCTGTTTGTTTGTTTGTTTGTTTATTTGTTTGTTTGTTTGTTTGTTTGTTACCTTTTCACGCATAAACGGCTGAACCGAATTTTATGAAACTTGGTATGTATATTACTACTAGCCCAACTTAGACTTTAGGCTATATTAATGTTCTCTAAGACGAACAGGAGTGGGGGTTATAAGGGAGGCCTGAAATTAAAAATAGCGATATTTCATTTTCTATTGCTTTTTCAGCAAATATGCTCATAACAAAAGTTGTTTATTTTGTAATTTAGAGTAACTTTTGTTATATGCACTTTTGCCGAATACGGAAGTATAAATGAGTTATACGCTAAACACTATAGCGGGAGTCCACAATTTTATTTGGCATAAAAGACTCAACCGAACTAAAACAAACTCGCTGTGTGAATTAATACTAACGATTTACTTATAATAAGCCATACTAACATTTCTAGGGACGGGCAGGAGTGGGGGTTATAAGGGAGACCAGAAATTAAAAATAGCGATATTTCGTTTCCTATTGCTTTTTCAGCAAATATGCACATAACAAAAGTTGTTTATTTTGTTATTTAGAGTAACTTTTGTAATATGCACTTTTGCCGTATACGGAAGCATAAATGAGTTATACGCTATAAACTAAAGTGGGAGTCCACAATTTTATTTGGCACTAAAAACTCAACCGAATTAAACCAAACTGGTTATGTGAATTAGTACTAACGCCTTCATTATAATAAGCTATACTAACATTTCTAGGGACGGGCAGGAGTGGGGGTTATAAGGAACGCCTGAAATTTATAATAGTGATATTTCGCTTCCTATTGCATTTTTCGGCAAATATGCACATAACAAAAGTTGTTTATTTTGTTATTTAGAGAAACTTTTTTTTTTATATACACTATCATCGTATACCGAAATATTAAGACGTTATACGCTAAAAATTATAGCGGGAGACAACAATTTTATTTGGCACAAAAGACTCAACCGAACTAAATAAAACACTCATTATGTGTATTAGCACTAACGCCTTCCTTATAATAAGCCATTCTAACATTTCTAGGGACGGGAAGGAGTGGTGGTTATAAGGGAGGCATGAAATTAATAATAATGATTTCCTATTGGGTTTTCGGCAAATATGCACATATCAAAAGTTGTTTATTTTGTTATTTAGAGAAATTTGCTCAACACTTCTTTTCAATATGAACTACCAGGTACCTCACCTGAAAAAATTAATTCAAATGTATATCAATATTTTCTCCTTAATAATTCAAATCTATGCATAATGCACAGGAGACGGGAAATATTACAATATGCAGGACAGTGAAGTTTTACATAAAAAAAATAATTTTATTATTAACAAATGCCAACAACGGGTATTAACCCTAAATACTGTAACGGGTAAATGTCAAAATATTGTGGAATGTAAAGCCTTGCCAAAAATATACCATCACCATTCAGCCTCAAATGAATTCCCGAGCGAAGCCGGGTATCTAAGCTAGTATATATATATATATATATATATATATATATATAGATAGATAGATAGATATACATTACAGGTGTTGTTTCCGGCATATCTCCAGCGGTGTCTGTAATGTGGCGGTCCACGATATTTCGATATATTTATATATAACTAGCTCAGATACCCGGCTTCGCCCGGGAATTCATTTGAGGCTGAATGGTGATGGTATTTTTCAGCAGGCTTTACATTGCACAATATTTTGACATTTACCCGTCCCAGTGTTTAGGATTGATACCCGTCGTTGCCGTGGATTTGCTAATAATAGAATTATTTGTTAGATAAGGCTTCACTGTCTTCGATATTTTTATATTTCCCGTCTCTTATACATGTAAATATGGTGAATTTTTATTTCAGGCCACCCTTATAACCCCCTCCCGTTAGAACCTAAAAATTTTAATATAACTTATAATCATGGAAGAATTAATGCTAATTGACATACCGAGCTTTGTTAAGTTCGGTTCAGCCGTTAGTTCCCAATAAAATTGTTGGCTCCCGCTAAAGTTTAAACGTATAACTCATTTATACTTAGGTATACGACAAAAGTGTGTATAACAAAAGTTACTCCAAATAACAAAATAAACAACTTTTGTTATGTTTATATTTGCGGAAAAACTAATAGGAAGCGAAATATCGCTATTTTTAATTTCAGGCTTCCCTTATAACCCCCACTCCTGCCCGTCCATAGAAATGTTGGTATGGCTTATTTTAATGAAGGCCTCACTGCTAATACACATACCGAGTTTTAATTAGTTCGGTTGAGTCTTTTTTGGCAAATAATATTGTTGACTCCCGCTTTAATTTTTAGCGTATAACGCATTTAAACTTCGGTATACGACAAAAGTGTACATAACAAAAGTTACTCTAAATAACAAAATAAACAACTTTTGTTATGTGCATATTTGCCGAAAACCCAATAGAAAACGAAATATCGCTATTTTTAATTTCAGGCTTCCTTTATAACCCCCACTCCTGTTCGCCTCAGAGAAAATTAATATAGCCTAAAGTCTAAGTTGGGTTAGTAGTAATATACTTACCAAGTTTCATAAAATTCGGTTCAGCCGTTTATGCGTGAAAAGGTAACAAACAAACAAACAAACATACACGAAAAAAACAAAATGCAGATATGGTGTCTATGACATGTGAAACGAAAAGTTATCGTGAAATTTCGCAAAAAAAATCAATGTACAGACAGAGGTTACAATTTTATATATATATCGATTTTGAACGGGCCTCATTATATGTACTGACTCTAGGAGCGCTGTGTCTGGTTCCAGAAACATATTTAGCAACAACCCTGGATTGGTTAAGGTACTGCATTACACAACGATGCTACACGAGCTGGGCAAGTCGGTGCTGCTGATTTGGGTTCTGGGGCGCCGTGGGGTTCCCGGTAACGAGAGGGCTGATAGTGAAGCCAATCTGGCCATTCCTTGGCGTCTGGAACACCAGTTCCTCTCACTCCAAACGAGATTGCTGCACCTCTGATTGAAGACATCAACAGGAGCTGGAAGGACTTGTGGGAGGCGCAGCAAGTTGAAGATGGTGAAGAAGGACCTTGCGGCCTGGGAGACTTCATCGAGACACCATCGTGGGGAGGAGGTGCTGATTTGCAGGCTCCGGCATGGCCACACTAGGCTGACACATCTCCATCTAATTAAAGGGAGGAACGCTCCCTCCTGTGCAGTGTGCCGCAAAATCCTTTCTGTTAGGCACATTTTTGAAGAGTGCAGAAAATACAGAGGCATCCTGGCTGACCTCGGTATTCCAAGGAACCTTGGTGACGCCCTAGCAAACAGTAGAGCGGCCATTGACAGGGTAATAAGGTTTCTCCATTTAACAGGCCTTTTCAGCCACATATAGCTAAGTTTTCTCCTCTTTTAACGTTATTGTGAGAGTTTTGGTTAATGTTTATTTTATCTGTTATTTTGATAGTTATCTTAATAGGCTTTAAGCTCGATGTTTATATTTATGGATTCAATTTTAATATTTATTTTGATAGCTCGAACCTATTTGTTGTTTTAATTTTTTTTTTTGGTTTTTTTTTTTTTAAATAAGCTTTGGATGTTTATACTCCATAGTTTTAATTTTAATATTTACTTGTATAGCTCTAACCTTGTTGTTATTCTAGTGGTTGTACTTATAATGCTCTTTTAATAATCTGTAGGCTTAATGTTTATATATATAGTTTTTTTTTTTTTTTTTTCCCTTAACTTTGATGTTATTAATGGCTGTGATTTCGATGTTTTTTTTTTGTTTTTTCTCTCGTGATGAGCTTTAAGTCTAATGCTGTCATGTAATAGATAATTAGAGATGTAGTCCATAAGTTATTCTGCCTTAATGGGTCGAAATGGTTTCTGTGATACCGGCGAGTGGGCGTAAAGGCATACGGCCGAAACCCCCCCTTACAAAAAAAAAAAAAAAAAAAAATAGGCGGGAAAGAAAGAAAGGAAAAAGTGGTTGAAAAATATAAAGTTATAAAAAATAATGTAAAAAATATATGCATATATATATATATGTGTGTGTGTGTGTGTGTGTGTGTATGGATATGTGTAAAAAAGAAAAAAAAAAAAAAAAAGTTGGCCTAGCATGCGTGTGCCTGGGACTTCCCATGACTGGGGAACTCAAATACGTTGTGAAGAGTGTTGGGCATTGATAACCGCGAAGTTTTTTACCCAAAATCTAACAAACAAACGGGCCTCATTTTCATAATCTCCTGAGTAGGACTGATGGGCATTTGAAGAAATATTTCAAAAATCGCGTAATGAGTACGACCTCCCTAAGGGAAATCTGATAAAAACGTCATAAAATCAGTTTTGTTAAGCTATTGACGCTCCACAACTTTTGATATTTGTCTTTCAGCTTTGGGTAAACCTCCACTTATTCTCATCGAATGTTTATTTTGACTACATTTAGAATGGACGGTGGGCTGAGGTACTTGGCATTCCGACAGGTGGGAAATCTTTTTAATTTACTCACAGGTCATGCGTGTCGGAGTTTTCTTCAATGCAGTAACACAATGGGGGGAAAAATCGTTAATGGCTTCGCCAGGTGAGCGCTCTTAATTAAATCCCTCATATAAATCATGGCTATTGATTTTCATTTGGTACTTTCGTGCAGGCGTTCGTCTGCGGCTCATTGAAATGCATGTGTCAGCTGGTGACGGTGCAGGGCAATCAATATCTCATCATAGTCAGAATTGAAATTGACTCGGTCCTCATCTCCCCCTTTACGAGGCAAATTCCTGTTTTCATTGCGAGCGTCATCACCAATCTGACGGACGGCTCTGCCAAGAGTGCAAATCCACCATTCCAAATGACCTCATTTTGCACTTTGCCGGAATTGAACGACTTCATACTCAAAATACTCTACGAACTCGGTGTTGGTTAATTTTATCAGATTTCCCACGAGGTTGTAATCATGACGTTTTAGCAGATTTCCCTTAATGGAAATCAGCTATTGAAGTCATACTCATGACGCGATTTTTGAAAATTTTCCTCACATGTCCATCGATTCTACCCAGGAGATAACGAAAAAAGTCCGTCACGCAGGGGCTGCGTAAAGTAAGCAGATTTCCCACGTGAAGTTTTACATTAGAGAAATTTCAGAATTTCAGAGAGTCAAACAGTTACAGGAACGGCCAGAACTAGCTCATTACGGAAACTCACGACTAGACCCGAAGTTAGCCGATCTCATCTCAGTAGTTGAAAAAAAAAGTGCAAATATCTCGGTTAATATTCAAGATACAGAATAAATGTATATAACATTATTTATAGTAAATTTAATTTGCAATAAGATTGATTTTATATAACTTTTCGATCCGACGTATAGTAACGGAAATATTTCGAATTTTCGAAAATTCTCCCCTCTAAACCCCCCCTCATTAATTTTTTTTAGAGGGAAATCAGGTATTGGGTCGTACTCATGACGCGATTTTCGAAATATTTCCTGAAATGTCCATCGATCCTACTCAGGAGATGGAGAAAATGATTTCCGTTGAAAACTTTATATATATATATATATTCTATTTTTGAGACTGAATTGCCTTGACGTATTTTCATTGTGAGGAGTTCGGCTATCTGCTCCAGCGGTTTGAACTTTTGTTGGTATGCAAAGTTACGATGGAAATGCGTCAATCTTCGTCAGGCAATGTTTCAATTTGAATAGTTACTTCATTCAATCATATGTTTTGGATTTTATTTTAATATGGTTTTCCACGTTTCATAGAGAATGACACCGTCCTCACCGTTTATTTTATTTGTTCTCTTTATAATTTCGAGAGCTTCTAGAACTAATCTTTTACCGAGGTGGTCTTGTAAAACTTTTGTCTAGCCGAATTTAATTTGTTGAGAACAAATACTTGTGTGTCTAGCTATGGCGGATGTCTTTGTTCTGTGGTGATTTCGATCAGCATTTTTGCCTATATATATGTTAACCAACACATGGGTTAATATATATGTATAGGTCAAAATGTTTGTTTGATCGTTACCAAACTTGATATTTAAACATTAATATAAAATAAAAGATCAAGTTCCTTAATTTCATCCATTGGGAGATGTACTATAAATATCGTTTTTCTGTAATCGTTGAATAATGGTAACATTACTAAACTGAAATGAGTGAAGAAAGTGAAACATTTTGCAATAGAGTGAAGAAAGTGAATTGCCTTCTTAATTAGTAATAAGTATAAATTAAAAAATAATTTGAAGTTGGAAATTAAATGCTTTTAAATGTTTCTTAACATTGTAAGAATTTATTTTAACAAAATAAATTGAAATGTGAATGAATTATTCGTGGAAATAATCAATATATTTTAAAATTTAAATATAATAATAATTACCTTCATTGTTTATAACCTGCACTTGTTTATAACCACTACTTCACAATCATCACTAGTTGTTTTATAACTATGCTTATAACCTTTCACAAACATGCTTATAACCTACCAACAACATACCATAATCTTCACAACATCCTAATTTTGTTCATATTCTGGTTAGATCTGATCATGTATTACACGATTACAGAAAAAAATTTAATATTACACTCATGACGAAAGTAGAATTTACAACTCTCGTGAAATGACCACACTCGCTTCGCTCGTGTGGGTAAACGTTTCACTCGAGTTTTAAAATGATCTACTTTCGTCACTTGTATAATAAATAACTATATATGCATTTATTCTCTATCTTCAATAGTGACGGTGATATTTGCATTTCTAATTTTTAGACTTCAGTATACTACCACTCCTTCTAATCGGGTTTTTATAGGAATAGAGAATTTATAGTAAGATGAGATGAGTGACGTGGGAAATCTGCTTAGTTTACGTAGGCCCTGCGTGACGGGATTTTTTAGCAGATTTCCCTTGAGATTTTGGTTTGATCGTTACAAAACTCGATATTTAACCGTTTTATGTAAAAAGACAGATCAAGTTCGTTAGTGGCTGAACTCGGACTAGAGGGAGGGGGGGGGGGTAGAGGGGGGATTTTCGAAAATTCGCCGTTATTAAGCATCGAATCTAAAAAAACGTCCGTCACGCAGGGGCTGCGTAAACTAAGCAGATTTCCCACGTGAAGTTTTACAATAGAGAAATCTGCATAATAATAACAGTAGTAGGAAGGTATCTCTAGACCTACTCACGAGGAATAAATAGTTACAGAAACGGCCGCACTAGCTCTCGGCGGATAGTGCCGAACATAGCCGACTCCTGCCGACCACACAGACAATACAAATGCAAATATCTCGGTCAATATTCATGATACAGAAGAAATGTATAGAACAATATTTATAGTAAATTTAATTTGCAATAATATTGATTCTATACAATTATTTGATCCAACGCATAATAATGAGATATTTCAAATTTTCAGAAATCCCCCCTCTAAACCGGGGGGTTTCCCCCTACCGGGGGGAGGGGGCTCCTACTGGTCTGATTTCAACCATTAACGAACTTGATCTTTCTTTTTACATAAAACACTTAAATTTGAAGTTTGATAACGATCAAACAAAAATTGCGACCGCTAGAGCGTTAACAGACATATATATATATATATATATATATATATATATATATATAATTTTGTAATTTTCTATTGTAAAACTTCACATGGTATATCTGCTTAGTTTACGCAGCCCTTGATTTTTTATATAGTTTTAAGGAAATTTTCCGTATACTGTGTTGCATACTGCAAGATATGCAAACATTCTTGCTACCTGATCTTGGCACCTGTTGCTTATGAAACTCAATTCAAATGTTTTCTCTGATTACTTCCAATTAAACGATCTTACAAAATACTAATAGCGTATTTCTACGCTTTAGGGCTTAATGTCTGACGAAAACACGACTAAACGTAATAGCAGATAGTGTTGCTGAGCGACTAGAGTAAACTATCTGGCGAACAATCAATTATTGTTAACTATGATTAGAGGCTGGAGAGCAATCCCAAACAAAGCCTTCCAACACAGCTGATTGATAGGGCCTGCGAAGAGTAATGTCTGTTTTCATGCAGTGGGTCGTCTCGCTGTCACTGCCCCTAGCTTGATTGATGTACCACCAGCCAACTAGCAAATGAACTTAAGCCCATGATCTAACCCAAACTTCCAAGGATCTCTTCTTAAGTTTCTTCCTACTTGGGTTTGCCATTTAAAAAGTGTCAATATTCCAGTCAAGAAAGTCCAGTTATCTTAGAAAGTCATTCCAACATTATTGTTGACGGTAATGTACATAAAAGTCTACAGGTGAAATATCTATATGACAATAGTATCATTTATTAGCGGTTCTAACCCTTTATCTGATCTACCGTATATATATATATATATATATATATATATATATATATATATCTATATATATAAAAATGAATGTTTGTTTGTATGTCCTTTATAGAATCGTAAACGGCTGAACCGAATATTATGAATCTTGGTATGTATAATATGACTAAAACAGGTTAGGTTTCTGGCTATATTAATATTCTCTGAGACGAACAGGAGTGGGGGTTATAAGGAAAGCCTGAATAAAAATAGCGATATTTTGTCTCCGGCAAATATGAACATAACAAAAGTTGTTTATTTTGTTATTTAGAGGAACTTTTGTAATGAACCTTCTTTCGTCAAACTGAATCAAACTAAAAGAAAATCCGTATGTGATTTGCTATAAACACCTAACTGATTATAAGCTATATTAAAATTTCGAGGTACGAACAGGAGTGGGTGTTATAAGGGACGTGTGAAATATGAAATCGCGATATTCGTAATCTATTAAATTTTCGGCAAAGATGCATATAATAAAAGTTGTTTGTTATGTTATTTAAAGTAACTTTTGTTATATGCGCTTCTGTCGTATAACGCAGTATAAATATGGTATACGCGAAAAACTAAAGAAGGGGTCAACAATGTTATTCCTCCTTATTTTTGACTACTAGCTATATTAACATTTTTAGGAACGAACAGGAGTGGGGATGGTTAAGGGGGTTTATTCATAGATGGTTTGGGATACAGAATTCTTTCTATGATTATGAATTATATGGTTAATACGATAATCTATGATTATGTTGTATATATAAAAACATATAAATGCACAGAAAACGGGTAATATAAAAACATTGTGTACTTTGTAGAAATAAGTAGATGACAAATACTTTTATTATTAGAATATCCCCAGCACGCCGGAATCGGGTGTAAATCCTAAGCATTGAGACGGGAATATGAAAACTATTATAGAAAGTAAAGCCCCCAAAAAATACAATCATCAATCAGCCTCAAATGATTTCCCGGGCGACGACGGGGACCTTAGCTAGAAAAAAATAAATTCAAAATAACTGCTATTTATACTATGAAGAGCTGGATTATAGAAATTTAACTAGTAACTGGTGTAACTAATACTTGTTTAAAGACTTACTAATCCCAGTATTTCCATACGAAATGATACTGTACTTGAGCATTGGCTCATTCAGAAGATGAACTATCTTCATCAGAGCTAAAAGTCTATGAAAGGATCAAAGTCAAACTTATTACTGATAAATGAGCTAAAGTGATGTTGCACACACTGTCAACTGCTTGTAGTATAGTTTAGTAGTAGTGTAGTTTGTTTTTAGTAGTTTAGTTAGTAATACAAACAAAGGGTTAGAACCGCCAATATAAATGATACTATTGTCATACCTATCGGTGGAGACCGCCGAACACTGGGGCCGAATGGCCAAAAAGCGGAAAAAATTCATTATCTCAAAAACGGATTAACATAGAAACCTGGGGCTGGTCTCATTCGACTCAGAATAAAAAAATACATTAAGTTCAATGGTGTTTATTGAAATTTTGAAGAAAATTAAATAACTAATTAGTAAATAAAAGCCTATTGGCAAGATAAAAATTTCGGAAATTTTCGGAATAGGTTGCACTTATGAAAACCAGTTAAACAAGTGTTTTGAGTGTATATTGTAGTTAAATAATGCTTACAAATAAAAATTCAAGGAAGTTTAAAAGACTGGAGAATTTCGTAAATAATAAAACTAGAAATTCAAAGTCAAAGCTTGTTCAAATTGAAATGAAACTTACGTTTTCAAATTGAAGGAAATTATGTTAAAAGTTGTTTAGCTGCATCACTGATTTCCAGGTGCTTTTTCTTTGGTTCGGGTCTCATGCTCGTGATAAAAGGATCTGAAGTCTCCAGTAGCTTGTGGAACACGTCTTCGTTGGTAGAACGAGACATTTTCCGCGAGTTTCTGATCCTGAAAGCCTTGTAATCCTTATTTCTACTTTCTTGCGCCTCCTCCGACAATATTCCAACTGGGAGAATCGACTTCTGTACTATTTCAGCACCATGCAATAAAATCTTGTGCACAGTGGATGGCATATAGTACCATGAATACTTCTCAATGGCCATCTCAGCTGTTTCTTTTGAAAAGAGTCGTAATTTTTCTGGGTCGATTATTGCATTGCTATTTATTACTTCAAGAATGGTAGCGATCCGGTGGATTAGAGTTTCGTCGACTCCCGTTATTGCACTTGTGACCTTGCAATCTAGAAAAATCGTCTGGCAGTGTTGCCATTATTTGAAGATCCGCAACCCTGCTTAACGAAGTCTACTTTGATGCCGACTTTCTCAAGAAACTCTTGTTGAATACGTTTCTTTTCGTTTTCGTGACTAACTCGTGTGTCTTTTGTAGTTCTCCATTTTTCAAAATTTTTGTTATAGGTAATGTGAAGGATGTATTCCATACACTTGATTCTGGCGTGTAATGGAGAGATACCAAATTCGAGAGCACTCACATTAAGAGTCTTTTGTTGGATTTTCGCCAAATCGTTCATTTCCGAAGGTAAGGCACTGGCAGACTTTGTATTTGTTATGGCTTGAGCTACCTTGCCGTCCAACATTGTCATCACCAGAATATGTCGAATTCGGATGACATTCTCGCCAATCACTACTTCGGTAACTTCCAACTTCTCTATTTCTTCTTCAACTAATTTTTTTTCAGCTCGCGCCAAATCAAGTGTCTCTTTTTGGAAACTGTATCGCAAGGGCCTGCAATGCCTTGTTGAGGAAGGTCGGCAATTATCCCAAATCGATATATTTTGACCAACATCAATTGGGTTTGTGAGCTTCAGAGGAACTATTGACGTCATGAATAAATTCGAGTCACTTATTTCGCTTTTGTCGATCGAATATTTTTGAGCAAATTCACTTTGGCCTGAGGCACCGTCGAATCCCCATTTCGTCGACAATATTAATTCACAATTGTTTAATTTTTCTAGTTCTTCTGGAGGTTTTATTTCCAGAATTCGTTTTGCAGTATGGTCGAGTAAATTCTGCAAAGGGACTTCTGCGGATGTTTCATTAATTGTCATATTTCCAGGGTAGCACTGTTTCTTTGAGGGGATTAATTTTTTATAACTTGGAAATACATGGCACCCATGGTCTTTTAGCGCTTGTCGAATCATCTCGTACTGATATTTTGTCAGTTTGGCCTGGAGAAATATACCTAATGCCTGATCGGATGACAAAGCTTCGGGTTTATCGTGGTCTTCGTGTCTAGCGGCTGACTTAATCAAGCTTTGTTCGTACGATGCTTGGAGGCTGCGTATTTTGTTCCTCTTGCTTCTTTCACCACAATCATCAATGTCTTTACTTGGTCTCCCAACACATCCTGTGGAATCGTCGTCTGGTTTGTGGAAAACATATTCATTTTCCATCCACTCATTGAATATTTTTCTGAACCTCGCCCGGTCCCGATTTACTTTTTTTGTTTTTTCATTAAAATGAGGCGAAAAACTCTTATTTAGAGCTGTCACAATTAAAGAAATATTTTTTTCGTCAAGTTCAGGGTGATTTCGTTGAAGAAACACGTCAAAATTTGTACCTCCCCACAAGCAGTCACACAAATCGCGGTATTTAATTTTTATAGAGCTCATGATTAGACAATGTTAGCAACTATACTGAACTGGAATTAAAAGTGTTTTGAAAGTGGCGACATTTATTATCTGAAGTTACGTCTTGGGAACATCCGCTCTGCTGACACCTCAAGCATCAGCATTTATTCTCCTTATAACCCCTACCATTTTTCCTCTCCTTGTCATTTCCCCAGTAGCTCTAGACTGTCACTCTGTTCATTTTCAAAGTTGTAATTGTTTTAATTAATAAAAGTGCTTTTTAAAAAGGCTTACACGCGTACTTTAAACTTAACTGGCGCTCGAATATAGGGACTTAGCAGAAGTTTTCATTTTAAGTGTGATCTATTTCCCACGTATTTGAAAACTTTGGATTTCAATCCTTAACTGCTTATTACCCAAGTATAGCGAAGCCTTGCACTTTTTACTTGTGATCTATTTCCCGAGTACCCCCCAATTGCAGTCAAGCAGACGACAGCCTGGAGCAGCAGCAAGAAGGAATCTGGAGGAGCAGAAAACGCAGCACTTCTACATCATCATCCGATTCGTCTTGTCACCTGGAGGAAGACCCGGAGGAACATCACTACAGTGTGAGTAGCCTCTGTATAGCTCATAAAAATAACATTATAATTAAGCCCTCTAAATTAAACCCAAATATGTCAACCAACCAAGAAATGCCCCAAATCCAAAATGAAATTTTGAACCAAGCCTTAAGCGAAATCCAAATGATATCCAACCCCCTCCCCATGGATATTTTAAAATACATACCTAGATATGATGGAACAAGTTATAAATTGCCACAATTCATAGCCACATGCGAAGAATTATTTAATTCTTATTGTAAAATAAATAATAAAGAAAAGGAAAATAACCACTGGTTACTTTTTAAAGCAGCTATGTGCCATTTAGATGGTCCTGCCGAAGCTGTTGCCTACAATAATAATTGTGCAACAATAACGGACTTACTAGAATCTCTTAGGAAAAATTTTGCTGACAATAGGACAATTCCAGACCTCATAGCAGAGCTATCTGTCATGAGATCTTACCCACGAGAACATCCGATAGAATTCCTTAACAGACTAGATGAAAAACGAACTACCGTGGTAACCCGATACAAACTAGATAAGGTCACTGGCTCTCTACTAGACCAGCTGATACTACAACTTGACGCGACACTCGTAAGGACATTTATACACGGTGTACACCCTACTCTAGGAGCACACTTACAGGTACTACAAATTCAAGACTTAAACGACGCTAGGTCAAAACTGATTAACGACTGCAGCATTATATTAACACAGTTAAAATTAAACAATACAATGGAGGTCATGAACAAAATAGACACACATAAACACAAACATAATTTCAAAATTCCCAATTTTTCAAATCAAATATCTCCCCCTAGATTTAGACCAAATTTTCAACAGAATCAAAATTTTGCTCAACCTTTTCAACCAAGACCTTTTAATGCACAACCCTTTCCCCAACAAACTCAACCCTTTTTCCAACAAACTCAACCATTTTTCCAACAAACTCAACCCTTTTTCCAACAAACTCAACCATTTCCCCAACAAACTCAACCATTTGCACAACAACAACCCTCTGTTCCCAAATGGAATAGTCAAAACACGGTTTCTATGAAATCAATACAACCCAAACCAAATAAAAATTTCATTTCCCCATATGAAATTACATATGTTGAGTCAAATAAACAGAATAATTCAGAAACAGACAACAAATTACAGTACATGCAAGAACAACTAAGTACACTAACAGACACAATAAACAAACTTACGGACCATTTTTTAGACAGAAGTCACCACCCACACAAGCCACCGGATCCAGATTTGAACTAAAAGCTATGGATAAGTCACTCCCTTACTTTTTGGACCAGGAAAACAGAAAATGGCTAATAGACACAGGTTCTTTAAAAAATTATATCAATCCAGAAATAGTACCCCCTCATTGGCGTAGATTCAGAGAACAATTTTTTGTAAAAACACCTGTGGGCGAAACACAAGGGTCGGAATATATTTTATGCCCTACCAATAAAATATTTCCTAACAGCTTTTTTATGAAAATGTATTTATTTAAATTTTCACCTAGGTATGACATACTTTTAGGACACGAGTCCATGAGTAAAATAAAAGCAAGTGTTAATTTTAATAAAAACATTTTAGAATTTAATAATGGGTTTAAAAAATTGTTATTTTCGATGGAAAATAAAAATGACAAAATTTTTTTAAAACCTGGTTTAAATATGATTTCTTTCCCTGTTAGGTCAATTCCCAACAGCGGTTTAGGAATTTTTAAGCCACTAAATATAAATAATAAAGCCTTTATAGAAGAAAGTTTAGTAGATATAGTTGATGGCAAAGCAAAATGCTTAGCTTTTTCCACAGAGCTGATGACCATTAGTCCCCAGCCTATGGAAGTAGATGAAGTAGAATCGATTTATCCAGCAAATCCTGTGACCAATTGTCCCGTGGATTCAAAGGATGTCGTTAAGGAACTCCCCCATCTCATACGGACGGACCATATGAATGAGGAGGAAAAAGTAAAAATTATAAATTTAATTAAACAATTCCCCGAAATAATTAAACGTGAGCATGATAAATTAAGTAGCACTAATATTTTAAAACATAAAATAGTAACCACTAATGAGTTACCAGTTTATACTAAAAATTATAGATATCCGGAATTTTTTCGGAAGGATGTAGACATAGAAATAGATAAACTTCTTCAAAGTAATATTATTAGACCAAGTAATTCACCATACAACTCACCTATCTGGGTTGTCCCCAAAAAAATGGACGCCTCAGGCAAACGAAAAATTCGGCTAGTAGTCGACTATAGGAAATTGAATGAAAAAACTATAGAAGATAAATTCCCTCTGCCTAATATAGAGGATCTTTTCGGCAAAATTGGGCGTGCAACTTATTTTTCAACGATAGATTTACCTTCTGGATTTCATCAAATAGAATTGGATCCAAAATCAATTCAGAATCAAAAACTGCATTTAGCACAGAAAATGGTCATTGGGAATATACAAGGGTCCCTATGGGTTTGAAAAACGGACCTCCCACATTTCAAAGGGCTATGAGTATAATTTTTTCAAACATGCCAAATGTATTAGTTTATATTGATGATATAATAATTTTTTCAGATAACTTAGAAGAACACTTAAAACATCTAAAAGCGGTTTTCGAAAAATTAAAATATCATAATCTCAAAATACAAATTGATAAGACTGAATTTTTTAAGCGAGAATTATTATATTTAGGCCATATCATTTCAGATCAAGGCATTAAGCCAAATCCTTTAAAAGTAGACGCAATAAAAAACTTCCCGATTCCAAAAACACAAAAAGAAGTTAAACAATTTTTAGGTCTTACTGGTTATTATCGTAAGATGATTCGAGATTATGCTAAAATAGCAAAACCCTTAACATTAGCACTAAAGAAAAATTCAAAAATTAATATACAAAATGTAGAATATAAACAAGCTTTCGAACAATTAAAAATCCTTTTACAAAATAACCCCATTTTACAACTGCCCGATTTTTCAAAACAATTTATTTTAACTACAGATGCTTCAAATTTTGCACTTGGAGCAGTTTTGTCACAAAATTTCGATGGTAAAGATTTGCCAATAGGCTACGCGTCGCGAACATTAAATAAACATGAAGAAAATTTGTCTACTATAGAAAAAGAGTTATTATCAATTGTATGGGCTTGCAAACATTTCCGTCCATATCTATATGGCAGAAAATTTTTAATTCAAACGGATCACAAACCTTTACAATGGCTCCACAGTCTTAAGGAACCCAATTCAAAATTATTAAGGTGGAAATGTATTTTATCCGATTTCGAATTTGATATTAAATATGTCGCTGGAACAACGAATGTTGTAGCAGACGCCTTATCTCGCGTTCAGTATTGTACTGCTATAGAATACGAGATAGATCCACAAGAAGTACTCGATGAATTCCTACAAAATTACCCCCCAAATAATGATGAAATTCAGGATACTGAAAGTCTAGTCACAATACATTCGCAGGAAAGTTCCGATGAACAGGTTGTTATTTGTGACGAAAGTAAAATTTTAAATGTTGAACAGAATCAAATTGTTCTGCAACGAGGAAATTCGAATCCTCAAATTCAAAAAAATATTTAATAAAACCCGTCTCACATTTTCTTTTAAAAACTCATTAGATAGAGAAAAAATGAAAACATATTGTATACAATATTTAAAACCGAATACAACTTACGGTGTATATTGTAAAAAAGATGGTATTTTACAAGAGGAGTATAATAATATATTTGAGAATTTTAAAAATATTATAAGTAGTAGTTTTAGTACAATTAAAATTAAACGATACTCTAAGTTAAATTTAGACATAATACCTAAATCAGAACAAACTGAAGTAGTTTCTAATTATCACGTAGGCAAAACCTATCATAGAGGTATTAGTGAGTCTTATGAACATATTCGTAGGAGATATTATTGGCCTGGAATGTTCAAAGATATTACAGACTTTATCAATAAATGTCCCATTTGTCAAAAAGTTAAGTATGAGAGGAAACCAATTCAAGTGGTATATAAACAAACCCCAACTCCTGATCGACCTTTTGAAAAAATACAAATTGATGTATTTTATTATGATAAACATAAATTTCTAACAATTATTGACTCATTTTCGAAAAAACTGTTAGCATACCCTCTTAGTAGCTTGAACCAAGTTGAAATTCAAGACCAATTAAGTAAATATCTTGCTTTATTTCCCATACCTAAAATTATTCAAATGGATAACGGACGCGAATTTGACAATATTGGTTTACGAAATTTTCTCAAGCTATACGACATAGAACCATACTATACAACACCAGGACATTCTGACTCTCAAGGACTATTGGAACGATCACACTCTACACTTATTGAATTACTAAATTCGATACAATTAGAACATAAAGATTACAATGTGGAAAAATGCATGACACTGGCGTTAATAGCATTTAATAATTCAATAAATTCCAATTTGAAACTAACACCGATGGAAATTACTTACGGAATAACACAAAACCCTTACATAGAAGACATGACAGAAACTCTCATAACTGAAGAAAACATAAACAATTATTTTAACCAATTGCAAACGATACATAAACTAGTAAAAAGGAAAACGGATAAGGAAAAAGAAGACCGAACAAACAAACTGAATGAAGGTAGAGAACAAGAACCTCAAATTCCTGACGAACCTTACTTAAAAACTACATTCAACAAAAAACACAAACCAAAATATTTCAAAACGACATATGATAAAGAAACCAAAAAAGTAACATATAACCGAGGAAATCTTAAACGGTCCATTAAATTTCACCCAAATAGGATGAAACGTCCTAGGAAAACAATGAAAATTTCATCTGTTTCAGGTGAAAATGCTAGTATTCCTACTGATCCTCAACCAAGCAGTAGCGTACAGGTTAACTGACCTCACTGACACACCTGGAGTCACTGCCATAAAAATACAGGACTCATTTTTCATTAATTCAACTTACACTTATTTTCATCACATTGACACTGATGTACTACAAAAAGAACTGACAAGTATTGAAAAAATTATTAACATTTATACGAAGAAAAATTATCAAAATTTTGTGGATTCTATCCGTGTACACCTTAAATATACTCAGGACAAACTAGACCACTTGAAAATAAACAAAAGTAGACCAAAACGCGGTTTAATCAACGGCTTAGGCACGGCTATCTCATGGCTGACTGGCAATATGGATGCTGAGGATAAACAAAAATATGATGCTATCATTAGTAAAATACAGTCTAATAATTATCATTTAGAACATAATGTTGAAAACCAATTATCTATTAATAAGCAATTAATTAATGAATTTAATAAAGATATATTAATAATTGAAAATACTAATGCTAGATTAGAAAAATATTTTCAGTATTTTAGTAATGAAACTAATGCTATAATGCTTACGCAGCAGTACTCTATTTTGTTTAATAATTTAATGTTACTATATAATACTATTAACGATATAGAAACTAGTTTAGATTTTTGTAAACTTAATATTCTTCATTCCAGTATCATATCTTACAGGGAACTGGAATCACTTATTAATAATACTCATATAACTTTCATATCAAATGACCCTAATGTCTTGGGGCAAATTTCTAAAGTACATTGTTCTATTCACAATAATATCATTTCCTATTTTATCCAAATCCCACTTCCATCTCCTACATTCGAAACCTTTTTCCTTTTATCCTATCCTGTATATAACAAAGGGCAGGTTATGACAACAGTAATATATCCCTCTTTTATTATGAGATATACAGAGCTATTCACAGGACACTGTGAACTTCTTAATGATTATTATTATTGTAGAAATATTAGTCAAGTTTATGATAATTGTATTTTAGATATATTAGAACATAAGAAATTAAATAATTGTAAGAGTTTAATTATTAAGGAGACCAGTCCATTTATAAAATTCATACCAATAATTAATCAATTTTTATTATATAACGAGTCCCATATTACTATAAATAATAACGGACACAATGTAACTGTCCATCCTAAATTAACAGAACTTTTATATGTCAATTCATCCGAAATACTTTATAATTCTCCCATACCATATTCTTACTGGGAATCATATCCTATTTTAAGTTTTCACATGCCAGCAATAGCGGAAGAAACTTCATTTTCTTTTGATCATATACATAAGACTAATTTAAATATAGAGCCACTAGAAGAATTGGACACTGATGATTTTGACTTTAGTACTTTTTATTTTATTTTATGTATAATTGTTCTTATAATATCCTTATTATTCTGTGTACTATACATATTATATAAGCAACCAGGCTTCATCACCAGACTACAGCCAACAGAAGCAAACGAAATGGAAACTCGGACGGCTTCTTCATCATCGCTTCCTTGCTTACCACTTACTTCGCCGAGGACGGCTTCAGCCTAAGGAGGGAGGAGTTACGTCTTGGGAACATCCGCTCTGCTGACACCTCAAGCATCAGCATTTATTCTCCTTATAACCCCTACCATTTTTCCTCTCCTTGTCATTTCCCCAGTAGCTCTAGACTGTCACTCTGTTCATTTTCAAAGTTGTAATTGTTTTAATTAATAAAAGTGCTTTTTAAAAAGGCTTACACGCGTACTTTAAACTTAACTTGAGACAATTGGGTAAATTTCTATCTCAATCACTCAGATTTTTGTTATGCAGAAAGGGGGGGTGGGGTCCACAAAACGTATTTGTTTGTATCTCGTAAAATAAAGCTTTGTTGAAAGCAATATTTGGTAAATAACCTTTTAATGAAGTGGTTCATGAAAAATCACCTTATTATTTATATGACACTAGTAGGAGTGGGGGTTTACTGAAAGCATAAAACTATAAAAAATATCTCGGTTAATACTCATTATACGGAAAATATGTATAAAACAATATTTATAGTACATTTAATTTGCTATAAGATTGCTTATATATAAATTTTCGATACGACGTATAGTAACAGAGATATTTCGAATTTTCGAAATTCCTCCCCTCTAAACCCCCCTCCCCTGGTTCGATATCAGCCGTTAACGAATATCGAGTTTGGTAACGATTAAACAATAATTGCGACCGCTAGAGCGGTAACCGACAAATATATATTCTTTTTTGAACGGACCTCATTTTCGTCATCATCTAGGTAGGATCGATGGACATTTGGAGAAAAATTTCGAAAATCTCGTCATGAGTACGACCTCAATAGCTGATATCCCTATCTATACGTACGATATTTTTCTCCGATTGTCATTGTACACGTGAGAGATCATTAGACGTTACCCACCTTGATTAACCGAAAAAGATTTGAAATGGATTGTTTTTAGCAGATTTCCCTTAAGGGAAATCAGCTATTCAGGTCGTACTCATGACGGAATTTTCGAAATTATTCTTCAAATGTCCATCGATCCTACCTAGCAGATGACGTAAATGAGGTCCGTTCAAAACTGTATATATATATATTTGTCTGTTACCGCTCTAGCGGTCGCAATTATTGTTTGAACGTTACCAAACTCGATATTTAGTCGTTTTATGTAAAAAGAAAGATCAAGTTCGTTAACGGCTGAAATCGGAAAAGTGGGAGGGGGGGGGGGGTTTAGTGGAGAGGATTTTCGAAAATTCGAAATATCTCCGTTACTATACGTCGCTTCGAAAAAGTGTACAGAATCAATCTTATTGCAAATTAAATTTACTATAACGGCTCTCGTGAAATTTCTCTATTGTAAAACTTCACGTGGAAAATCTGCTTAGTTTACGCAGCCCCTGCGTGACGGACTTTTAGTTCAATCAACTGCCTCAAAACAGAGGACCAGTCTACCAGCAACCGGCTTACTAAGGAATCTAGGATAATTTTTTCGACGTATACATTCGATCACGAGACTTCCGCTACCCCAGTAGCGCGCTGGTAGTAAACTCTTGAACTCAATTTTTATTTGGTCGGGATACAACTCTCGCCAATTTTCACCTTGAGCTTACTGAGGTTAGAGGAAAATGCACCCACGCATGAAAACTCATGGCCGTTGGTGTCAGATGGTATTTTACGTATAAATGAATACTCAAGAGAAGTTTAGAAACTGAAAAAAAAATCTTTAAGCAATTAATATTTATCGATCATTTTATATTAATATTTAGAATTTTATAGGAATTTACAGAAATGTTGCTACTTTTTGAGCAGGGTTATTTTAAGAATAATTCGCATTGTTTTTCTTTGCCGGAATTACATGCCTAAGTTTTTCATTGGCAAAGAATCAGAGAACATTATAAGCTTTGAAGACTCTGACAAGAGCTGCTTTCAGATTCCAAAACTGTAGAAATTGTGAAGGATGTGCATTTGTTCTAATAAAAGAATCACTAGTGACATCTACAAATAATAGCAATAATAGTTTTTATTTATATTTTTCAATATATTATAAATTCCATTAAATAACAATTATTTTGATTTAGTACTTAATTATTTCTGATTGTAGTAGAGTAAATTAATATTTATAATACCTGAATGGATCAGGAAGCCCCTGAAATCCTCCAAAACATCTAGACTGCGACCAAATTTAATCCATTGTAACACATATAGTATTCCCAAACAAGCTTGCGTGTTCCATTTTTTATATATGTTCTAATCCCTTCTGTACGCCGTTCTTAATTTAACACACGACGCAGAGATCGGCGTTTTTAGTAATATATTGCGATCGCTTTTGATAATCTTCAATGACTTCAAATATTTTGCATAAACCGCTTATTTAGCAGATTAGCAGGGTTCTCAAACTTTTATCTTTTGAACGTCAACGAATCACTGCAATACAACCATTTTTTTTTTCATTTTACTACTTTATTGAACTTTCCTTGAGATATTCTTGAATAAATGAGTTTTCAGGGTTGGATGAATGAAATCTTTTTCGATTACTTAAATCTCTCTACAAGTATTTTATTTATTTATTTGTGGACATCGCATCAAAGGGGATTTGCACTGTCAAAAGTTAAAAACTGTTCAAAGCAAAACAACACTTGTAAAATAGATGAGATCACAACAAGTACCAATAAAAAATACCAATAAACAATGACAGACAACCAACGTGAAATAGATAACATTTTATAAGTAAACATAGAGAAAGAAAAAAATATTGTTGTAATTTCCTCCTTCAGGGTAAATGTATACATGTGCACAAACGCATATAATACAATTAATGCATATAATTTGAAATCTTGTTGCACACCACAGACCTAATTTGTACGTTAATTTTTTTTCGTATATTTGAATTTTGTGAATGTATGAGAATATGTTGTTAATGTGAGGGCTGCCATCCGCCAATAGTTTTTGTAAGTTGTAGAGGAAGTCCTGGTGTTGTTGTTTTCTTCATGTGTCTTATCGTCAAAAGAATGTTACAAGTGTGTCAGTCTTTGTCATTAAGTATGGGTGAGTTAATTAGGTGTGGCCGATTCTATGTCTCGAGAGAACTACTTCTTTTCTCGTCTACAAGTATTAAAATGCGCCAGAAGTGGTATTCCCTATAAAAAGATTCAACCTTACCACCAAGGAAATTTGAGCATTATTATTTTTTTAAATCACCATTAGCCTATTAGTTACTCAGCCACGCAAGATCTTCTTCCGAAATATTCCTATACGCCTTGCTGGCGGTTTTAATCTAAAAATATAACTATCTTAGTATCTACATGCTACACCTCATAAATGATCCCATGAACAAGTAAATCTGATTTTAGCGGGAACGAACAAGGAAATAAGCGGACCACAATGACACGTAGCGGTTTCCCATTGTCTTCTAATAGTTTAGAAATAGAGACAACCATTGGACAAAATTCCACTCAAAGCCAGGGTTGTTAGATAGTCATCCCTCCGTTGATTGCAGCCTGCATAAGCTCACTAAAAAACAGTTATGGAAACGGACGAACTAGCTTTTGCCGGAAACCCACGACTAGGACCGAAGTTCTATCCGTCCCCGTCTCGTCCGTTACTTGTACACACAAAATAAAAATGCAAATATCTCGGTTAGTATTCAAGATAGAGAATAAATGAATATACCAATATTTATAGTAAATTTAATTTGCAACAAGATTGGCTCTATACATATTTTCGATCCCACGTATAGTAACTGAGATATTTTGAATTTTCTAAATTCCCCCTCTAAACCCTCCCCCTCCCACTGGTCCGATTTCAGCCGTTAACGAAAGTGATCTTTCTTTTTACATAAAACGATTAAATACCGAGTTTGGTCGCGATTAAACAAAAATTGCGACCGCTAGAGTGTTAACAGACAAATATATATATATATATATATATATATATATATATATATATATATATATATATATATATATATATATATATATAGGGGGGGGGCTCAATTGAGCCATGCGAGTTAAAGCGTTGACCTTTATCTCACATGGTAAACCTAGAGTGGCGAGTTCGATTCTTGCCTGGGCAAAGGAAATTATTTAGTGACGAAATTCATTAAATAACGTCCTAAAATCCCACCCTGGCTAGAAAAGGGTGGTAACCTGTAGATAACCAGTCCCGATTAGCCTAAGTTGCAAAAAGTGGGCGTTAATAAATAATAATAATAATAATATATATAAAGGGTGTTTTTTTTTAGAGGTTTAGAACTTTAAATTGCAATAAAACAACGATGGATTATTCGATTGACAAGAATTTTTTTTTTTATTCCAAAGATAATCTTGTGGCATTACATTTTAAATATTATACATATACGGCGCAACATGTCACACAGTTCGTGCCATAATCGATTTATTGAAAGACACGTTTGGTGACCGCCTAATTTCACGTTTTGGACCTGTGAATTGACCTCCAAGATCTTGTGATTTAACACCGCTAGACTACTTTCTGTGGGGCTATGTAAAGTCATTGGTCTATGCGGATAAGCCACAAACGCTTGACCATTTGGAAGACAACATTCGCCGTGTTGTTGTCGATATACGGCCACAAATGTTGGAAAAAGTCATCGAAAATTGGACTTCCAGATTGGACTACATCCGAGCCAGCAGTGGCGGTCATATGCCAGAAATCATATTTAAAATTTAATATATATATATATATATATATATATATATATATATATATATATATGTAAAATTGTAACCTCTGTCTGTACATTGATTTTTTTCGCGAAATTTCACGATAACTTTTCGTTTCACATGTCATAGACACCATAACTGCATTTTGTTTCTTTGGTGTCTGTTTGTTTGTTTGTTTGTTACCTTTTCACGCATAAACGGCTGAACCGAATTTTATAAAACTTGGTATGTATATTACTACTAACCCAACTTAGACTTTAGGCTATATTAATATTCTCTGAGACGAACAGGAGTGGGGGTTATAAGGGAAGCCTGAAATTAAAAATAGCGATATTTCGTTTCCTATTGGTTTTTCGGCA
Organism: Riptortus pedestris; assembly: GCA_019009955.1. NCBI lineage: Eukaryota > Metazoa > Arthropoda > Insecta > Hemiptera > Alydidae > Riptortus > Riptortus pedestris. The sequence goes on along the minus strand of CM032231.1, from coordinate 103,868,178 downwards.
AATATGAACATAACAAAAGTTCAACGGAAGGATCAAAAAGGTCAAACACCTCCACTCTTAATATTTCTTTATTACAGGCAAAGTACTTTCGGGGCGAACCGTCCCATCATCAGTGCTCTAGAGTTGGTTCCTATTGAGCCGACATCTCCGGCGAGACTCCGCCGGAGAGTCTCGCCGGAGATGTCGGCTCAATAGGAACCAACTCTAGAGCACTGATGATGGGACGGTTCGCCCCGAAAGTACTTTGCTTGTAATAAAGAAATATTAAGAGTGGAGGTGTTTGACCTTTTTGATCCTTCCGTTGACGATGGACCTCCACCAGCCAGCCCAAATCCAGACTGATTACAAAAGTTGTTTATTTTGTTATTTAGAGTAACTTTTGTTATATACACTTTTTTTGTATACCGAATTATAAACGAGATATACGCTAAAACCTATAGCTGAAGTGAACAATTTTATTTGGGACAAAAGAGCCAACCGAAATAAATAAAACTCGGTATGTGTATTAGCACTAACGCTTTCATTATAATCAGCCATACCAACGTTTCTAGGGACGGGCAGGAGTGGGGGTTATAAGGGAAGCCTGAAATTAAACAAAGCGATATTTCGTTTCCTATTGTTTTTTCGGCAAATATGAACATAACAAAAGTTGTTTATTTTGTTATTTAGAGTAACTTTTGTTATATACACTTTTTTTGTATACCGAATTATAAACGAGATATGCGCTAAAACCTATAGCGGATTTGAACAATTTTATTTGGGACAAAAGACCCAACCGAAATAAATAAAAATCGGTATGTGTATTAGCACTAACGCTTTCATTATAACGAGCCATACTAACATTTCTAGGGATGGGCAGGAGTGGGGGTTGTAAGGGAGGCCTGAATTTAAAAATAGCGGTAATTCGTTTTCTATTCGTTTTCGGCAAATATGAATATAACAAAAGTTGTTTACTTTGTTATTTAGATTAACTTTTTTTTTTTATATAAATTTCTCCAGGAACAATGTGTACGCAAGTAATTTGCGTAGAAATATTGATATGCTCAACAATTCATTCCTATTTGAACTATCAGGAAAAATTAATTCAAATCTAAGTTAATATTTTGTCCTTAATAACTGAAATCTATGTATAATGCAAAAGAGACGGAATATATGACAATATGGAGGACAGTGAAGTCTTACATAAAGAATTAATTTTATTATTAACAAATGCCAACAACGGGTATTAACCCTAAACACTGGGACGGGCAAATGTCAAAATATTGTGCAAAGTAAAGCCTTGCCAAAAAAATACCATCACCATTCAGCTTCAAATCAATTCCCTGGCGAAGCCGGGTATCTGAGCTAGTATATATATATATATATATATATATATATATATATATATATATATATTTCCCTTAAGCGAAATTGAGGTCGTACTCATGACGGAATTATCGAAATTTTTCTTCAAATGTCCATCGATCCTACCTAGCAGATGACGTAAATGAGGTCCGTTCAAAACGGTATATATATATATATATATATATATATATATATATATATATATATGTATACAGTTTTGAACGGACCTCATTTACGTCATCTGCTAGGTAGGATCGATGGATATTTGAAGAAAAATTTCGATAATTCCGTCATGAGTACGACCTCAATTTCGCTTAAGGGAAATCTGCTAAAATAGGCATTAGCCAGTATGAGTATGCGGAATACAACTTTAATCTACCCTGCAGTCTATCCCAACTTACATGTAAGTGAGTATTCTGACAAGGAAAGAGAATCTAAAAGTACATTCAAGAACTTCTCAACCTCCTTGTAAGAAGACATAAATTTACATAGAACACCTTCAGGTACTCTGTGTTGATAAATTAGTCACAGGTGTGTTCTGATACAGTTAGGAAGGATGTGTCCAAGGCTTAGCGGAATATGCAAATCAAGTGGGATTAGAGCCGTGATAGGCGAGACTCATGCAAAACATGTTTATGTTCACCTATCCACGATCAATTGGAAATTTCAAACAGTTCAACATTCCGATAACATGAAACACCGTCAAGGTTTCCCTACTTTCTTAATATAGTCTAGTTATTGATTATGCTTTCTATTATCTCTTCTAGGAAAAACTTCTTCTTTTTAAAAATATGGTGTAGCCCAAAATGAAAAAAAAATATTTTGTGGATTCTTCCAGACGTTCAGGAGCTCGTGTAAAATTGAATATACAAAACGTTTTGCAGTACCTCATTTAAAAATATTTATTTAATTTGTCATCCCAATTATATTTTGCAATGAGCAGTATCAAAAATAAGTCTCGTTTTATGATAAATTAAAAGAAATCCCTGTACAAATCGTTTGCCTAATGGATACCGAGAAATTTGAAAGATTTTATTTGTGGCCTTGACCCCCCCTCCCTCCTTTTAAACCACTCCCTTCCTCCTTCTTTGCTTGTTTCCAAATAAATGAGAGTCGCACAAAACAATATTTTACGTCAATTTCAAATATGAAATTTCGTTATTCTAGGACTAATTGTTTTCGAGTTATGTGAGATATGATCAGAACTCAGACCGGAACTAGTCAAGAGGGATGAAGACAGAGGTAAAAAGCAAAATATGAATTCGTCATAAATATATATTCGGAATACATGGGCTCTCTTCTTTACTCTTATTTTAGTACATGATACACAAATGTGAGAATACAAATACGGCATTCAGCAATATAAAATTGCAGCTTCAAGTTGCAATGACCACTTCTAAGTTGGAAACAAAAAAGTAGTTGAATTTTGACGATTCCATATATATATTTTTTTTTCGTTCCGCAAATTGACTATTATAAAAAATATTCGAAGTTTCCAAAATTAGATAAAAGTATATAATACATTGATTGCAACAAGTCACATATTATCCACCAACATCAAAAGAGTATATAGTACATCATACAATCCCTTTTATAGAATTGTCTGTCATTATAGCAGTCCCCAACCCGAAGATTATCTTAAATTCAAAGTGAATATGAAGAAAGTAAGATTAGTAAGTCAACTTAGAATTTCAAATAACGACTACTTGAAGCTTTATCACAATAAAAAAATGAAAGTAATAAAATCCGGAGAAATTTGTGAATGCTGCCAGGAATTTATATCAGATGGATTAAAACATTTATTATTGGAATGCTCAGAATACAGCAATTATAGAGAGCAATACTTGAAGAATTTTATAGCCACAAGTGATGACTTAATGTCACTGGAAAATATTCTTCACATTGAGGACATTTATAAATTGAACATGATTTACTCATTCCTGTCAGCAGTATGCAACTAGGCAACGACATAGTTTATACCATTATCATGAAAATTAAACACTATAATTTAGAAATGTCCAACGAAGTCAATTAACGCGTCACAGTAAACAAATAAACAAAAGTAAATACTTATATGTTGAATAGTACTAATCAGATTAAATTATAAAGAATTTTAGAAGTTTAAGTACCTGAAAACATTTAATAAAAAAAAAATGGAAAATGTATTATTTTATTGTATATAGTAGGTTAATATTGTCACTAGTTCTTATATATATATATATATATATATATATATATATATATATATATATATATATATATATTACTACCTTCACGTTCTTGGTGAACTCCGCGAAAGAATAAGGAAAAAACGACCTGAATTGTGGAAGGACAAGTCATGGGTTCTCCACCAAGACAATGCGCGGGATCATTCCGCATTGTCTGTTAAGCGGTTTCTAGCCAAATTCAGCATCCCAGTGTTAGACCATCCGCCTTATTCGCCGGATCTTGCGCCGTTCGACTTCTATCTGTTTCCTAAGGTGAAATCTGCATTAAAAGGAACAAGATTTGAGTATGTTGAAGCAGTGAAAGAGAAAGCGGCACGCGTCCTGAAGGAGCTGACAGAAAAAGACTTTTCGACTTTCGACCAGCACTGTTTCGAACAATGGAAGGTTCGCATGGAGAGTTGTAGAGATAAAGGAGGGGTGTATATTGAAGGTGATAATTAGTAAAAATGTATGAAATAAAAATAAAATATTTTACAGCGTCAGTCTCGTTATTAATAGCCACCCACACCCCGTATATATTTTTTTTTTCTTTTTGTATATTTCTAGTAAGATTACTAACACTAAATGGGCCAGACTCAGGCTAAAATATGTACATATTAGCCAATAAAAATCAATCTATCTATATAATACATTGATCATTTAAATTACGGGGTTTCTCTTGTAAATGCACAATATTGGTAGTATATATGAAATAGAGGTTCAAGAGACGTTTCCTAGGCAAGAAAGTAAATACAATCTGGATATTTGATAGGAAATTGTATCTTGGACTCTCGCCGTATTGAAATATAAATAAATACCCGGCACAGTATCTGTCAACATAGTAATATCACTACTAAATATTTGGACAAGTCTTCATGTAGAACAAATATTTACGAGTTCTACAAGTATTACGGAAACAACACTGAGGAAAAAGAAACTATAGAACAAACATTGAATAAAATTACGATTTCCCATGTTTGTTGAATTATATTTTTCTATCTGACTAGCCATAAAAGAGTCCATTGTTTTTATTTTATTACTTCTCTATAGCATCCACTCCTTGTTGAATTTAAGCCATTAATTAGTTTGAACTATAGTTCTAAATATAACTGTGACGGCGGGTAGAGAGTCAGAGTGATCCTTTCCTAGCCCAGCCCGTCTCACCATAGGCTGGTGTGTAGAAAATTAAAAAGAAAATATATATATTGGTAAAAAAAGAATGCCGGGTTGTTGATAAACATTGAATTATATTGTATTTATTTCGAAAAAATAAGAGTAATGATAAATATGTGCTTATAAATATATATGCTTGTAAATAAATGAAATAAATTAAACTCCACTGAGTTATAAAGGTAATTTAAGAATTAACTGCTGATGCCGAATATTAAAAAAAAAGGATTATTTGAATAATTGAATGAAATAAAGGTTATTTCATTAAAAGAAGAAAGAAAAAATGCATTAAATAACATTCCTAAACGGTCTTGGACCTTGAATAATTTTCCTTTTTTAAATTAGATAAAATTACTTAATATTATATACATATATACTCTCTAATAACTATTGAATACAAACAAACAATAAAAGAATGGTGATCGCCTTGAGCGGGAATCGATTCACGTCAAAGAAGGAAGAAGAAACTCACAGTCTGGGCGAAGGCGGAGGAGGAATCAGGTACCTGATACTTTATTTCAATGGCATTCCACCATTTTTCTTCCGCGACGGCCGTCCTGGAACTGCTGGGCTCCAAGAAGAATGTTTAGTCCAATTGTAAAATAGCCTTGGGCTTGAAGACGTTCTTGGGACGGGAGACTGCTGTCGCTTGGCCGCCAGAACAACAGACTCCTGAAGCACGTCGATTGTCATCAGCTGGCTGCCGATACGCGCCGAGCGATTCCGACTACTGCCGATTACCGCCATTCACTACTTAATAAACTAAGCACTTATATTATTTATACATATAACTTACTATTATTATTTAATTAATAAATATAAATTTTTACATAATGTGTTGGCCACAACAATAACATTTACATCTCGATTTTTGTTAAGATCATATATATTAGCGGTCACAAGTTGTGAAGAATTGGACGTTTTTTTTTCTCCAAGTACACAATATTCTTCGCTTCCAACACATTGAAGAAAGTTTCGGTCATTTGAAGTGCCGTTAAAAGAAATGTGCTACAACCAGCTGAAGTGTTAGTAATGGCACAGCTCCAAGTTCTTAAAGGAGTGTAAGGCCTAGAAAGGAAGTTTTAGCAATAAAAATAATTTTGTATTATAGAAAACAATTTTATGACATTTTGTCACATTTATATTTGAAGAATAACTCTAACCATAAGCTTATTTTGTGATACCTTGGAAAAATTAACCAGTCACATCGCTTTTACTCGTACTTTTGAAAATAAATGTTTTTATTAATTTAATAAACAGTTCAGTTTCTTTGTATAATTTGTTACATTTATTTTTCAGCATAGATTCATACTGTTTATTTATTTTTGCCAATAATAAATCATTTTTATTGAGACAATTGTTTGCTCGGTATTTAAATAAATGTAAGCGATTCCCTGTCAGTGCTCACTAAAGACAGAAACAACACGAAGACTCCAAATTTCTTTGGTAGTGTTGAATAATTACTCATAAGTAAATTGATAACGATACAGACTAAGGATTCATAAATACCTATTTACAAATAGAAATTGCGGAAGTACTAATATTTTGCTAGCTTATCTATGTAGAAAGAATAAAAATTTAAGGAAATATTCTAATGCGATATCACAAATTAAAATCTCAAACATTGCCAACGAGCTCTGAGTCTCACAAACTCAGAAAATGATATTAGTATTTTCCTAGTTTTTAGTTCTTAGAAAATGAAATAAAGATGGAAGAAATAATCATTTTGTTTAGTTCGAAATGCCAGAATAGCGGCCTTGAATTCTGGTTAATGGTCCAAAAGTTAGCGCATAATATAAGTCAGTACTTGGTTTTATAAAATTTTCTACTCTTTCTTTCTCACCAAAGAGGCTTTTGAATGGGCCAAAAAAAAAAAACTTAAGAAAAAGAGAACTCATCATTCTTTGTAATTTAAAAGAACCGAGCAAAAACAAAGAAAAGGAGAGAGTCCACTTAGTCTCTAATTAAAGATAAAACCTTCCCTTATATTTAAATTTTCACTGAGGCAAACAGCAATGGCGAATGCGGGTAAGCTGAAAGAGTCAAAGAGAATGTGAAATAAATTAATTAATTAACCGTTGACACTTTCCTCCAATATACAAAATAAGATGACTTGTTTTATTGAGCGAAACTTTTTTTTTTTTTCGTTAGAGCAATTTATTGATTCATTCAAATGGAAATTTTTAATTAGTCACTTTTTCTATTTCTTCGTTTTTGGCCAATGAGGATTTCAAATGTTTTTGTTTGTATTTAAATGTATATAATAGGATCAGATAACTCAATATTGGCGTTTCAACGTTTTACGTTTCATTCTCATTTCATTTAAATATTTTGAAATGAAAATTTTGTATCTTTGTACATTACAAAAACGCCTATAAGCAGGATGTTCTAATTTCATAAGATGAAATAATGAACCTTTGAAATCAAATCGTTTATTGATTAATTCTATTGGGGGATTTAATAAGAGGCGTTGACCTCCTCATTGGAGATGCTTGGTAGTGCCCATTCTCATAATTAACTTGAGGAAAACTAATCACTTATCAAACACAAAGCGAATAAACCAATATGATCAGGCTACAACATGGCATCTTCTTTAGATATGTTGATATAACATACAATTATAAACAAAAATGATAGCAAGAAAATAAAAAAAAAAATTGGGGGGGCGGAGGGAAACTTGTGAGTAATTATAGCAGAAAAAAAATTAAATGTTGCTCCAAAATTGAATTTACCAAACCGTTTAACAGATAAAAATATTTCCAATCAAAAGTGAATGTTAACAATATTTCAAAGAATTCTTTCCTTTTTTTTCAGAACTGATTTCAAACGAGACTACAGACTTTGGAGCCTGCACTTTCTATTTCTTTGTAAAAAAAATATAATTCAAGCATGGCTGATAACACAATTTAATCATGACAAGCTGTTTTCATAGCTGCGATAATTACACAAAATACAGTAACTTTTAGACTGTACAAGGATGTGTTTTATAAATGTAAAGTATGTTGTATGGTAATGTTTATAAGCGTTTGAAAATAAGCTATGGGTCTCGTAACGTATTAAGGAATTAAAAAATATGAAATCGTTTGTTTGTTTCTTGGCGAAGGTTTTTGGCAAAAAACTGCTTGGTTATCAACGCCCGGTAATATCTATAACTCTCGTTTTGGATAAGTACCTGCATTTTGTGGGTAAATTGTGTTTACGTAAATTGTAAATATTGTTACATCGTTATTTAGAATCTCCTATATCTTTGATTTATTTACCATCTGGTAATTCATATATCTATTCTTAGTCAATCATCAAACAATGGTAAAACTTTTTTTTTTAATTTCAATATGTTTGTTCACAATTTTTTTTATTATTTTTTTTTAAATACTACTACTTTTTTTAAAAAATCCAGTTACATACATGAAAATATAAATATTTTCATTCACTTATATATCTTATTTCATGTCGTATGTACACTTACATTTCTTTATTCAAATTGGTAATTATCACAAAAATAAATAATTTATCTAAATATGAAATAGAAAGTGTAAATTGGTGAATTTATTCATTTTCTCGGTGATGTTTAATGACACTGACTATTCCACAGAAATGACGTTTACTCAAGAAAGTTGATATATACACTAAGAATCATCAGGTGCTTGTCTGTATAATCGATGCTAGAGCTACTGCTTTGGGGCCATTGCTCCAAATAAACTTCCAGTTAAGACCCATTCCCCATATATATATATATATATATATATATATATATATATATATATATATATATATGCCGTGCCCATGCAAACCCCCTTAAAATTGCCAATTGTATTAATAAAAGGCTGAGACCTGGCGTGTCATTATTTTGACCCCTGAAGAATCTTTTCAGTCCATATTCAACTTCGTAACCTTCTCCAGTACTTCTCCAGGGACCATTGGAATTTCCAATGGAACGTCATAATTTTTATGACGGATTCTTGTAGAAAATTAAATTCTAAAACGAATTTATATTGGTGAATTTTTCGATTTGAAGCATCCTTTTGCCGTAAAATGCAGAAATCTTTATTTCAGAAACGGCACGTTTTATTGAAAAAGTCCGTCACGCAGGGGCTGCGTAAACTAAGCAGATTTCCCACGTGAAGTTTTACAATAGAGAAATCTGCCTAATAACAACTGTAGTAGTAAGAAACCTCTAAACCTAAAAAACATTATTTAGGGCGTAATAACCCAGTAGTTTCTAGCCCAAAAAACAGTTAACCTAACCTCTAAACCTATTCACGAGGGACGATAGTTATGGAAACGGCCGCCAGAGCTCTCGTCGGAAACTCCGAACATAGCCTATTTATTGGTGACCACACGCAGAATACAAATGCAAATATCTCGGTTAATATTCAAGATAGAGAATTAATGTATAGAACATTATTTATAGTAAATTTAATTTGCAATAAGATTGGTTCTATACAATCTTTTGATCCGACGTATAGTAACGGAGATATTTTGAATTTTCGAAAATCCTCTCCTCTAAACCCCACCTCCCACTAATCCGATTTCAGCCGTTAACGAACTTGATCTTTAGTTTTACATAAAACGCGTAAATATGAAGTTTGGTAAGGATCAAACAAAAATTGCGACCGCTAGAGCGGTAACAGACAAATATATATATATATATATATATATATATATATATATATATATATATATATATATATATATATATATATATACAGTTTTGAACGGACCTCATTTTCGTCATCTACTAGGTAGGATCGATGGACATTTGAAGAAAAATGTCGAAAATTCCGTCATGAGTACAACCTCAATAGCTGATTTCCCCTTAAGGGAAATCTGCTAAAATGCTGAGAAATAAAAGTTGTAGCCAACAATCTTTGAAACAAGTCTACGGGAAGATGAATGAATTCTGAAATAAAATGAAATAACACAAAAGTATTCTTGATAATTCTTCCCTGGCAGGTACCAGGGAGGTTGGATTTGCCTCTCATTTATCCACAAAAATCAACTCATAACATCAAAGTAATTCATAAATTAATTTAAATAATTGAATATTATTATTCAATATAAAAGTTAAACCAACAAATTATTAATTTTACTGATACGCGTTAAGTGAAATATTACAAACAGACCTCAGATTTTGCCAGCAAAATGTGTCTGAAAAGTGTTCCAATAAAATACTTTTGATTAATCCATGTTTTTTCGCTAGTATAAAAATAAGTTTCATATTTACTCTCTAGCCGAGGGAAGACATATCGGTGGTGTTTTCTCATCGGTGTTATGAGGGCGTCAAACTCTATTTGTCGAAGAGGAGAGGTGATGTGTACACTGGCCCCCCAACATATAATCCGAGAGAGAGGAATTGATGGCAGAGCGGGTCATCAATGTTTACAGCCACGATGAAAAGCCAACGGGGCTCGCTTCCAACTAACAACTCGTGGAGTTTGTTCAGGAAGATTAAACTCCTGTACAGACGTATAGTGGGTAGTGAATCATGTCTCTAAGTTATTCGCATAATTTGGCAATACTCTGACGGAGGAGTTCGGTTTTCAATCTTCTCATAGAATGCTGCTATAAGTTTTTTTTTTTTTTTTCAGCATAGAAAATTTGATGTGACAAAGTCAGTTCTTCCTGCACATCACTCTGTCAAAAGATTTTTAAGAAGCCATTTCTGACTTTCCGGTTCATATATAATGCGTTTCATGCTGAATAAAAAAGTCCGTCACGCAGGGGCTGCGTAAACTAAGCAGATTTCCCCTGTGAAGTTTTACAATAGAGAACTCTGCATACTGGTAACACAATACCACCGAGAAATCTTTCAGTTAATTAAAATAAATACCCAACTGAAACGGCTTCTGAATTGTAAGAATAATTTATATTTTAATAACTCAAATTTCAGTAGTCCAAGAACTAAAGAAGGGGGGGGGGTGGCGGATGAACAAAACGTATTTGCATAAATCTCACAAAGTAAGGAAGGTAAGGTAAGGTTAAAAACGCCAGGTTAGAAAAAGCTCCGCCTGAGCCGAGAAATGACGAAGATGGCCGACATAATCCGAACTATACCCCACCACAGACTTCATAAAAATGCAAATATCTCGGTTAATATTAAAGATAGAGAATACATGTATATAATAATATTTATAGTAAATTTAATTTGCAATAAGATTGATTCTATACAATTTTTCGATCCGATGCATAATAACGGAGATATTTTGAATTTTCGAAAATCCCCCCCTCTAAACCCCCCCTCCCTCTGGTCCGATTTCAGCCATTAACGAACTTGATCTGTCTTTTTACATAAAACGGTTAAATATCGAGTTTCGTAACGATAAAACAAAAATTGCGACCGCTAGAGCGTTAACAGACAAATATATATATATATATATATATATATATATCTATATATATATATATAGATATATATATATATATATATATAGATATATATATATAATTTTGAACGGACCTCATTTTCGTCATCTCCTGGGTAGGATCGATGGACATTTGAAGAAAATTTTCGAAAATCGCGTCATGAGTACGACCTCAATAGCTGATTTCCCTTAAGGGAAATCTGCTAAAAGAGTCATTGAGAAACTACAAGCAAGATGCCCACGATCTCAGGGCCCTGCCAACGAATAGCCGCCCAGGAGGGTGATTAACGAATTTATATATTAAAGTTATATATGGTTGGCAATTTTCTTTAAAATACAAATGCATTTCTACACTGATATACTTTTTTTTTACATTTATATTCAGACCGTTACTTAGCAGCAGCTTTGTATTGCTTTTCAAGTATTTATATAAATCAAAATTAGTATTTAGTAGTAAGTAAAGAGAGTGCTATAAACACAAAAAGTTATCCATATTTCAAAGAAATTATCCGTTTTGGAATTCCCTGATCCCATTTTGCCTAGTATCGGCGTGACGTCTAAAAAACGACCAGTCTTAGAATGTTTTAAATTCATATTTGGGATAGTCTTGCCTTGGGTTTACAGGAAAGTAAAAAGAGGCCGAGAAAGTGAACAATGATGCGGTTAGAGGAAAATAACCATACTTCCACAGTAACAGCTTCTATTTGAAGCGACAGAGCGCTTTCGATCAAGTGCATCATCGTCAGTGCCCTGTTGACACACAAAAAAACAAAAGTAACCTATCATTTAACAGTTTTTTTTTTTATATTAACGTCCACTTTTTGCAACAGAGGCTAATTGGGACGGGTTATCTACAGTTTACCACCCTCTTCTAGCCAGGGTGGGATTTTAGGATGTTATTTAATGAATTCCCTCACTAAATAATTTCCTTTGCCCAGGCGAGAATCGAACTCGCCACTCTAGGTTTACCTAACAGTTTTTTTTTTAAAAAGGTATTACATAGTCGAGTGCACAATCATAAACCACTCTCATTCCTAAAACTAAATAAATACATATTAAAACCTTTCCCACAATCAAACAATAAATAAATAATGCCTAAAGCCAGAACAATAAAAAAGACACATAACCAAAACTTTACATAATAAACACAATGGAAGCAAATTATTAAATGTACAAGACAGAGGAGGTCATTTTCTTTTTTTTTTCATCGTGAAAAGGTCTATGATCTATGTTTATGGCATATTTTGATTCGATGAATCGGCTTGGGAATATTCTACATTGTTTTCAAATGGAATAGTTTTAAAGGAAGTGCATCAAAACATTTTGTATATTGAATTTAATCAGAATACATTAGTGTCATGTGCTACCTTTGAATCGATTCTTTACAATTGAGTGAAATCGCAGATATTCTCAGAAATCTGTAATTGTAAATTCTAGTTTGTTTATGATATTGATACCCTTCTCGGTTAGTGAATGAAGAACTAAATATTCTATTCTTGATTCTCAAGAATTCTAGGCATGGCTGGTCGCCTTTTTGTAAGGACAAATCTTCTTTCTTAACCCCTTCAGACCCACTGTCCATATATTGGACATGCCTTTTTCAGTGCTATATCTTCATGGATTGATGTTCTTTGGCAGAGAAATCGATTTTAATAATGATTTTAGGTATTAACCTTTCAATTGTGAGCCTTTTTCTGGTTTATACCTTTTGTAGTGGCATTTCTAGCGCTTTGAACATCCAATTTTTGATATTGCTGTTTCACCTATTAAAACCATGAGTAAATAAATGTCTCATAGATTTAATTTTGCATGTATATAAGTGAAAACATTATTTTTAAGTAGCCAGAAGCCTCTAGAAGTCGTGTGTGTTTGTTAAGAAAAAAAATATTTTTTTCCCTGGTTATTGTATTTTCTAATAAATATGGATGTCCAACAAATTGGACATCGGGTCTCAAGTGTTGCATTTCACTAATACCTCTATTCTATGGAGGAATTTACTTATTGACTTTTATGATTATTATTTTGATGTGATAAACAATATTTTAGATTTTTTAAATTTTAAAATGCAAATTGCTGAAAGTTTTACCTCAGAAATAGAAAGAAAAAAAAGAGGTAGACCTAGTCTTGAAGAATCCAGTAGTGAAGACCCCCTTGCAAAGAAAGCAAGAGCTGAAGTGAGACCAAATTCTGATGTTAGGAATGATGGATTTGAACATTTTCCAGATATTGATGATAAAAAAGATGCAAGTAGATGCAAAATGAAAGGTTGCACTAAAAATTGTATTGTGTTAAATGCAAATGCCACTTGTGCATTACAAAAATAAGGATTTGTTTTATATTATTTCACAGTTAAATTTTGTTCAATATTTATTATTTGTAACTTTCTATGATGTAAATTTGTTTATTATCACTAGAAAAATATTACTAAAGTGTATTTTATTTATTTATCCAAATCCTTATCAGTAGAATCATTTGTAAAAAATATGCCTGTTGAGACCCGATGTCCAATATATTGGACACAATTTAAAACTGTCAATAAAATTACAATTAGGAAATTAGGATTTTTTTCACTATTTTTCCCATGTTTCTGTAAACATATAGAACATGAAAAAAAAATTTTTAGTCAAAATATTTGAGTTGGGTCTGAAGGGGTTAACTTATGTCTCGAAGAATGCCGATTGATACAAGATAAAAGCATTATACTTCTTATGATAGATTCAATGTACGTACCTACTTTTGGGAGATCGGCCGTTTGGTTATCAAGGTACATCCTCAAAATTCAATCTTGTTCATATTCTAGAGGTAATTTATTGATAAGAATACCAACTCTGAATTACTGATTAGAGTTCTCATTTAAGCAGTTTTCCCTTAAGGGAAGTCAGTTTCTCTCGCCAGTAACTCCGGAAAGGAAGTATATGAAGTAACATAGTGGCTCGCCGGGGTATTCCCTAGTATTGGTCTAATTTTGATTTTTTTTTTTTAATTTTGGAGTTTCAGTCTCATTCTTAAAATGGAGAATAAATAAAACAAAATTAATGAATAAAACAAATCATTCGATTATAAATTCTTAAAAAAATATTAAAGTAAAATGGAAAAAGAAATGAATATAAATGTCTTGGTTAAAGTTAAACCGAACAAAATAAAATAAATAAACGTAAAAGAAGGAAAAACTAAATCATATTCTCATTTTTGAGATAAATCAATATTATTACCTAACTGGCCCAGATCTGTTGTAAATTTCGTTTAAAGAGACCGTTTGTAATTTGGCCAATGTTATATTTGGTTCTTAAAGTCAATCTGTTGTCTGTACGTTGTATGTTTGCATATTGTTTTAGTTTTGTTTTCCTTCGTGATCAGTAGCTAAATTGTTCATTGTTATGTCCGGTGTAAACATTTGATTTGTCAGTCGAATTGTAATTTAAGTAATTAAGTCTCTTAGAGGTCGTCTTTTGCAGTTTCAGTCCATTTTCGTCTCCAGTTCAGCAAAATATCTTTCTGAATGAAACATTTAATGAAAGATAAAGAAGAAAGTCAGGGTGAAACTGATTGGAGTCTGTCTTTTTGGTGCTCCTTTCGAATGGATATCACGGATTTCATTCCCTTCCATCTTTCCCTTTTCTTCTTTTTACTTAAAATCGCGATTTCTACATAATGACAATATTTTGTTGTTTCTAGAGAGACTCGTCACCATTATGCTGTTATCTATTAATTCCCAATTGAATAGCTGATGTGCTATTTGTTACAATGATTTTTCCTTTAGCTGCGTCGGTTTTTGTATAGCTACTGAAGTGGTCATCAAAGAGCACACTTTTCCTCTTGTTAGCTGTTTTACGTTTCTTCCATTTTGTATCAGACAATTTCTTTGATGTCTTGTTTTCTGTATAAAACTACTGGACAACAAACATTCTTTTTATAGTGGTGCTCATCAATATAATAAGCAATGTGATTCTGAGCAATGATTACTAAGGGTTAATAGAAAGACTTCAATGTGCCGATATTCTGCAAGATGGGTCTAAGAAATCTTTCTTATTTAGATAGAGTTCTCGCGCAACGGTTTTTGGTTTATTGTGAGTTTTTTTCTCATCAAGCGAGTTCTGGTGGAACTTTCTTTCTTTTTTAATACGAGATTTCTTCTCATCGAACGAGTGCTTTGGTGATTTTCCGAAAACTGTTTTTTGGCTCAGGAACTTATAAAGCCTCATCTGATCAACAGTCATGTCCCTATTGGGAAAAAAACAAAATGAAGAGGATTGCTGGTGTAGAAGAGGAAAATCCCACATTTTCTGGTTCTAGTACCCCGTCGCAGTTTTGTCCCTATTGTCCGAGAAGAAAAAACAAAAACTCAATGTATGTCATTCTAGTGAAAAACAAAATTTTGATTAGTAGCTCTTTAAGTTGCTTGACATAATGTTTCTTCAAAACAGAATATCTGTACAATAAATTTTGAATAATACTATTATTTTATATTAGTATTTGATGTTTATAAAAAATTAAAAATTGTTTTGTTGAAAATATTTTATATACAAATATTTTTGAGGGAAATAGGTGGTGTGAGAATAATTCTCACGCGCGAGTTCTCAGGTCACTCATTTTGGCGCGAGTTCTGGAGGATTAACAAGTCATCACTGTGGACGAACTGGAAGATATGATCCCGGTGAACCCTTCGGTGTTCAGTCCATCGGTTGATTTTCCATTGACTTCGATAGAAGCTTATTTTCCAGAAAAAGAAAGCATTTGATTATCTCAATTATATTTTTGAGACACGAATAGTCCATTTATTTCATAATTATCGGAGATCAAACTGAATCAAATGTATTTCTAAATGACATGAGTTCTACTTTACGGCGGACTTTGTTTCAGTTGTAATTCACCGCATTGACTGAAAGATAGAAGTTTAGGACTCATTGCATCAATGTCAGATGCATTGTACGTTTCAAACCAATTTACAAATCTCATTCTACGCTATAGCTTTTACTCGACTCGAACGAGGAAAAGCTATAGAAAAGGATATAAATCTGTTTATATCTTCAATCATATAGCATTCCATTGAACGTAAAAGGCAAGGTCCTCCAACATTTCTGGCAGAGAATCACATCAAATCAAAAGTTTTCTATGGTAAATGTAATATTTCTTTGACAATAACTCTATCAATAGAATGTAATAAATCTACAATACCTTTGAGGCTTTGTGAAGGATAAATAGTTTTGGAAAAATGTATTGATTCCTTGTATTGAACTTCTGTTCTCTTTTCAGAACTGATCTAAACCTGATTGTTCGGATAAACAGATCAATACGGTAGCCATGAATTTACCCCTGAGAGCAGGCATCTGTAGCATTCCTACAGTTGATTAAGTTTGCAAGCATAATCATTTTCTTCAATATGCTTTAAAACTACGTTTTAAACAATAGTTTATAACTGAGACTATAATTCAACTGATAAAAAAACTCGTCAGCAAATTGAAGGAATGGTGTCCTGCGATTCACATGTAAGTAAACATTTCCTGACTAGGTTGCATGACATTTTCAACAGTAACATAATTAAATTTTGTCACTCAATTTAAGAACAGTTGCTTACATGTGTTGTGTGACCCGTAATAAATTAAATTTAGTTGATTATATATTAAAAAAGGTATTACAAAACAAAAATACTTATTTCTTCACGAATCCGGCTTAGTATTGGACCATATACTCCAAAAATTGAATGATTGAAATATTTTCATTTAAGCTGAAACTTAAATTTTCATATTAGAATATTACTGAAAATAAAAACAAAAAACAAACCTTTACGACTTTTGCAAGGAATACAAAGAACAATTATTACTAGTAATGTATATACAAAGAACTTAAGTATTATTATTGCTTTTGTATTAAAAAATGCAAAAATATTGAGAGCAAAAATGTTAAAAAAAGTAATAGAAAACTTTAAACGAATATTTTATTGTACATTCTTCAGTAAACCCTCACTCCTACTCTTGTCATATTAAGAATGATCTGTTATATTATTAAGCACTTTATTTGAAGCCTAAATACTGTCCTCATTGGACTTTAGGATTTGAAATAAATGCAAATTAGTGACACAAGTGGGAAATCTGCTTAGTTAACGCAGCCCTTGCGTGACTGATTTCTCTACATCTGTACATTATGTATACTGTACCATAATGAAGAAAAGGGTAAGCGTGAGGGGTTGTGCACGAGAGGATTTAGAATGTCAATGTATTTTCCTAAAAATAATTCGTTGATGGGATGTCTCTATGTAAAGGCATCTTTATGAACTACACTTAAGCAGACTTTATTCATCCTTAAATAATTTGTCATATGTGCGTGAGTGTAATATGCGGCATGAGATAGGAAGAAGAAATAACTATACTTAACTTACAATATAAATTTAATATAAAACATGTTCTTGGCTGAAGGGAAATATCTATAGACAGAAAAAAAAAAATGCATAGATATTCTCGACTTACTATGACTTTGATAATGCTGTGCTAAACCTAGACTTGTTCCAGGAAAGGCTTGACTTCTAGCTAAAATTCTTCCAGGTGGTTGCATCTCCATCGACTTTGGCCACTATAGAAGAAGGCCCAAGGCCACCTCTATATTATGACAGAGACATCTGGATGGTGAACTCTGAAAAGTGGACAACCAGGCGAGAAGGATAAAAAAAAATCGTGAGGCCCCTGACAGCATCTCTTCAAGGAATCGAAAAGAACGTATTTTCCTTCAATATATGATTACCAAAAGTACAGTTTTAAAAAAAAAAGAAAAAAAAAAGTCTTATATAACAAGATACAAGAGTAAAATTCAAAATGCCATCCAAAAACATAAATATTTCGTGAAAATTGCATAATTTTGAAGATTAAAACTCTTGAACACACTGGCCGAACGTCTTAATCTATACAACAAAACTATTCCTTGGTTTTAAATAAATTAAAGGACTTCATATCGGTAGATTTTTTTTATACACAAAATGAATACTATCAAAATTGTACAATTATTAAATAAAATTACAATATCACTAAAACAAAATAACTCAAAAACTTAATTATGATCAGGTATATTGTCTCTTTATGGTGGAGATAACTTTCTCAACATTTATAAAGCATCTCATCCATAAATAAATCTAAGGCTAATTACAAAGCTGGTATACCTAGAGTGGCAAGTTAGATTCCCGCCTGTACAAAGGAATTTATTTAGTAACGGAATTCATTAAATAAAATCGTGAGTGCCACCCTGGCTAGAGAAGGGTGGTAACTTGTAGATAACACGTCCCAATTAGCCTTAGTTTCAAAAAAATTGGACGTTAATAAATAAATAATAATTACAAAGCATACCAATAAATTTAAAAATCCTTCATGCAGGGTCTGCGTTGACTAAGCAGATTCCTCACGTGCTGGCATAACACACCTGTGATCTCATGTCACCACATATTCTCCTCCCACTCTTATCCTCTCACTTGTCCGATTTCAGCCGTTAACGAACTTAATCTTTAGTTTTACATTAAAACGTTTATATATTGAGAATGGTTTCGGTACAACAAAAATTGCGACCGCTAGAGCGGCAATAATCAAGTATATATAATCGTCTCCTAATTAAACATAAAAATTATTTGAACAAACATTTTTAGTATTTTGAACATAATGTCATCAGATTTGTAAATATAATTTAATGTATTACATGATTGAGATACCAACCACTGAGCCTAGGGAGTTGTAGGGTGGGGGTTACTTCCTTTGTCCTATCAGTTCTGCCGCTTCCCTGTCGACCTCATATTGGTCTATGTTTACATGATAATTAATATGCTTCTACTCTCAGCAATGCAGTGTTATTCTCAGGAATTTGATTTTGTTTATTAATCATAAATAAATAATTTAAAGATGGGGAGATGCACCCAGTTATTTCTGGTAAACTCTACAACGTTAATATATGATGTACTTTACTGAACACGCTATGTACCAATATGAATATACAGTTTACAATCGAGACTTTTTTAATAGCGGTTATGACGTACTTAAAACAGCTGTCACCGTTTGCCTTTGTACCATATCAAGGGAAAGTAACTTTTAAAAGTTACTACATGGTTTGGAAGACAGAATACTTTCTATAATTATCAATTATACGTTCCAATACCTAAAAAAAAAAAAAAAAAAAAAAAAAAAAACATGCACAGGAGACAGGAAATATAAGAAATAATTTTATTATTAACAAATTTGCAATAAGATTGGTTTAATACAATTTTTCGATCAAACCTCCCCCCCACCAGTCCGATTTGAGCCATTAATGAACGTGACCTTTATTTGTGCATAAAACTATTAAATATCGAGTTTGGTATATATATATATATAGATATATATATATATATATATATATATATATATATATATCATTTAAAACGGACCTGATTTGCGTCATCTCCTGCGTAGGATCGATGAACATTTGAGCAAAATTTTCGAAAATCGCGTCGTGAGTAAGACCTCAATAGCTAAAAATATGTGTCAATGAACACAGAAAGACGAATACAACCCCAATATATTTTCGTATAAAATTGACCAAACGTTCTCAATCGATAACAATATCAATTACTATTTACTGAATGATCCGGGTTTGGGATTTGGCGCGATATGAACGGGAGAGACACGGACTCGAGCCTCGATACCTCTGATGATTGAGGAGAATGGATGGGCCGCCATGACCTAATTCATCAGCCCAACCAAAACAAGTCGGTTCAGTCCTCTTCATGAATTCATTTCATAATGGCCGCATTTCGGAGAACTAATGTTATTAATATAATTCCCATAAATCATATTACTCCGGGTTTGGTAGTCGCTTTATTAATTGGGTTATCCGAGAACAAATTAGTTAATGACACTCCTCGCAAATTAGCTGATTACTTAAAACGACAAAGTAAATGACCTATCAGATTCAATTTGTATGTACGACATATGGGCAGAAAGTTTAATTAACAATAACAAAAAAAAATCTGGTTCTCAGAAGTTTGTACTGTTTGTATTTGAATGATATTCACTTGTATTGATTTTCTTTTTGATGGCGGAGAGGAAAGATTGCTTTTATACATTTTTTCGATCCGACATATAGTAACGGAGATATATCGAATATTCAAAATTCTCCATCTTTAAGCCCTCCCCCCCCCGGTCCCTTTTCAACCGTTAACGAACTTAGTCTTTCTTTTTACATGAAACGACTAAATATCGAGTTTGGTAACGATTCAACAATAATTGCTACCGCTAGAGCTCAGACATATATATATATATATATATATATATATATATATATATATATATCTATATATATATATATATGATGAAACTGGCATACCCCCTCCCCCCCCCCCAGTGTTATTTCAAGATCAAAAAAAAATTTATATAAATTGCAGCACTCAATATTGGATGCAGAAGTTGACGCCCAGAAAAAATCCTCGCATAACAACATTGCTAGTGACACCCATCAATTAACAAAACATTGACATTAGGAGAATTACAAAATTCAATTAAAGCTATTGTACTTTAAAAATGGCTACAAGGCTGGTTACAGGCGGACAACAAATTTAGACTAATTAAAACTACAATCCACAACTGGAATGAAAAAAATATTGCATTTACTAACGAAGGGACGTAATTATATTTACAAAATTTCGTATAGGACAGTTTTTCTAACGCATGTATTCCTCTAACAATAGAAGGTAGGGCCAAAATTTGAATATTACAATGTACCATTCTTTCTATAAACCACATACTGACAGACTCCAGAAACTTTGTGATCTCCCATGGCTTACACAACTTACTGCCTGAATGAAGGCCACACATTTTATTATTTTTTTTTTGGGGGGGGGGGAATTGTATACATTTAAAATCTTTAGCCACCACCGAGCGAGACTCAATGATTTCATGATCTGGGTTTTTACGTAGTGAGTGATCAACTAGACATACAACACCCGTTATCCAAGGAGGACCTAGATTATTGCTCCGGGTTTGGTAGTCGCTTTATTAATTGGGTTATCCGAGAACAAATTAGTTAATGACACTCCTCGCAAATTAGCTGATTACTTAAAACGACAAAGTAAATGACCTATCAGATTCAATTTGTATGTACGACATATGGGCAGAAAGTTTAATTAACAATAACAACAAAAATATGGCTCTCAGAAGTTTGTACTGTTTGTATTTGAATGATATTCTCTTGTATTGATTTTCTTTTTGATGGCGGAGAGGAAAGTTGGTTGAATATTATTAAGCAAAATACTCTTTATTCCGAGACGATGTTCAATGTCTCAGAAGTTCACTATGTTAAATAGTATACAATCATTCTTTCTAATTTCTGTTAAAATCTACCATTTTGTAAGAAAAGTTCAAGAATGTCCAAAAAATATCTTTTTCTCGGGAAAATGAAAATAAAAACAAGTACCTTAAATAGGAATGTAAGATGACATTTTTGAAATTGTACACATCCTACGTTTGTGGAAGTATTCAAAAAGATGAGTTAAAAAGTCCGTCACGCATGGGCTGCGTAAACTAAGCAGATTTCCCACGTGAAGTTTTACTCTCATCCGTTATCCGCCTCGATTTCATAAAAATGCAAATATCTCGGTTAATATTCAAGATAGAGAATACATAGAACAATATTTATAGTTAATTTAATTTGAAATAAGATTGATTCTATACAATTTTTCGATCCGACGTATAGTAACGGAAATATTTTGAATTTTAGAAAATCCTCCCCTCTAAACTCCCCCTCCCACTGGTCCGATTTCAGTCATTAACGAACTTAATCTTTCTTTTTACATAAAAAGACTAAATATCGAGTGTGGTAACGATCAAACAATAATTTCGACCGCTAGGGCGGTAACAGATAAATATATGAATATATATATATATATATATATATATATATATATATATATATATACAGTTTTGAACGGACCTCATTTTCGTCATCTACTAGGTAGGATCGATGGACATTTGAAGAAAATTTTCGAAAATTCCGTCATGAGTGCAACCTCAATAGCTGATTTCCCTTCAGGGAAATCTGCTAAAAATGGAGAAGAATAGATTAGGAACACATTTTTATTTATTCTTCAAAAGTAAAATTTCTCATCTCTGAGTCGCCTGCCTGACCCTCACAGGAAAACAATTCGGCCAGACGGGAAGTGTAGTTGTAAACATTGAAGCCTTGCCCAAAAAAAAAAATGCTCAGCCTCAAATGATTTCCCGAGCGAAGCCGGGTACCTTAGATAGTATATATATATATATATATATATATATATATATATATATATATATATATATAAATAGATGTATCTGCTAACGCTCTAGCGGTCCTAATTTTTGTTTGATCGTTACCAAACTGGATATTTAGACATATTAAGTAAAAATAAAGATAAAGTTCGTTAAAGGCTGAAATCGGAACGAGAGGGGATTATAAGTCGTATCGAAAAAAATTATAAAGTAAAATCTTATTGCAAATTATATTTTCCATAAATGTTGTTATATGCGTGTTTACACTATATTAATTATTAACCCAGATATTTGCATTTTCGGCCATCAGTAAGCCCTTAACCTACTCTTGTAAAATCAATAAAGATTAATAATGTATTAAGTTGATATAACATGAAGCCTTTTATTTGATGCTTAAATGACAAATATTCTTCGTATTGAACTTTTTGAAATAAGTTGGTGCACGTGGGAAATCCGCTTCGTTTGCGCACCCCCTGCGTGACAGACTTTTATAAATGTCTCATTGAATGCTCTTTTTAATGTGACATTATACAGAATAATGCGAGAAATATTGTACAACAATTTTTGTCTTTGGAAAATAAATGTATGTATACTGTTATCGCAGAATAGAAATCCTATTATAGGGCTCGCGCTTTAGCCAGCTGTTCTTTCGTTGATATGGGACAGAATAAAAATAAAATGACTGCAATTATATTTCACTCTCGTTATTGTTAAAGGCTTATTGTATTGCCCATTTTAGTCATTTAATTCCGCAATTTGAGACAATGTACTGGCTTATTTCCGCCCTAAGTGTAGGGAGAAGTATTATCTCGCTCATCCGTGTTGCACGATATCTCTAATCCTCAAACTGTTGAACGCTTCACATTAACAGCTTTATATCTCGCCATCTTTAATCGCATTAAATGAAATTAAATCTGATATGTGGATCAGCGCAATACGATAATAGAAAGAGGAATCAGCAAAAAAAAAAATACATTTCCATTATGAAGCTTCATTTTTCATAGAAACGAAGTACATGTCTTTTTGGGGAATTTTCTGCATCACATTTCAATCAGGATGACTGCAATAACTTAATAAATCACGCAGGGTTGCATAAACTAAGCAACTTTCCCGCGTGAACTTTAACAATAGATAAATCTACAAATTGGTAACACAACACAACATATTCAGTGAATAAATACAATCTATAATAAGAAACCTACCGAAGGCTTCTGAATTGTAAACAAAAAGTTCTGCCAACTTTGACCGGAAAGAAAAACAATTACTGTAATATATCTGAATATAACTTATTAATTTGATTGAAAACTATTTACTATATCTAGTACTGTAATTTAGAATGAATCAAAATAATTTTTATCTCAATCAATCAAATTTAAGTAGTCCAAAAACTTAAGAAAGAGGGGGGGGCTCACCACAACATATTTGCATGTATCTCATATAATAAATGTTTCTTGAAAGCAATATTTGGTATTTAAGCTTCAAATGATGTGGTTTATTACATAACCGAGTACTTTTTATATAACATGAGAAGAAGTGGGGGTTTGCTAATGGCTGAAAACTGAAAAATGCAAACATCTCGGTTAATATTCAAGATAGAGAATAAATGTATATAAAAATATTTATTGTAAATATAAGATTGCTTTTAAACATTTTTCCGATCCCACGTATAGTAACGGAGATATATCGAATATTCAAAATTCTCCATCTTTAAGCCCTCCCCCCCCCCGGTCCCATTTCAACCGTTAACGAACTTAGTCTTTCTTTTTACATGAAACGACTAAATATCGAATTTGGTAACGATTAAACAATAATTGCGACCGCTAGAGCTCAGACAAATATATATATATATATATATATATATATATATATATATATATATATATATATAGACAGTTTTGAAGGGATCTCATTTTCGTCGTCTCGTATGTAGGATCGGTGGACATTTGAAGAAACATTTCAAAAATCGCTCATGAGTACGACCTCAATAGCTGATTTCCTTTAAGGGAAATCTGCTAATTGACTGATGAAACAGGCATACCCCCTCCCCCCCAGTGTTATTTCAAGATCAAACATACATTTCTTTAAAGTGCATCTCTCAATATTGGATGCAGAAGTTGACGCCCAGAAAAAATCCTCGCCTAAAAACATTGCTAGTGATACCCACCAATTAACAAAACATTGACATTAGGAGAATTACAAAATTCAATTAAAGCTATTGTACTTTAAAAATGGCTACAAGGCTGGTTACAGGCGGACAACAAATTCAGACTAATTAAAACGTCAGTCCACAACTGGAATGAAAAAAATATTGCATTTACTAACGAAATTATATTTACAAAATTTCGTATAGGACAGTTTTTCTAACGCATGGATTCCTCTAACAATAGAAGGTAGGGCCAAAATTTGAATTTTACAATGTACCATTCTTTCTATAAACCACATACTGACAGACTGCAGAAATGTGAACACTTTGTGATCTCCCATGGCTTACACAACTTACTGCCTGAATGAAGGCCACACATTTTATTATTTTTTTTTTGGGGAGATGGGGGAATTGTAGACATTTAAAATCTTTAGCCGCCACCGAGCGAGACTCAAGGGATTCTCTGGGTTTTTACGTAGTGAGTGATCAACTAGACATACAACACCCGTTATCCAAGGAGGACCTAGAATGAGTTGTCACTGGCGTATTCTTGGGCCCCATTCACGCTGTCACCCCGCTTGTGGACGGGAGCTAAGAGAGTCTTAATATATAGTCATCCCGAGAGGCTGTCAGACGTATATCTTATATCATCTTTAGACTCCCGCTGATCCATAAGCAGTACGACACTAGCGAGCTCTGTTAGCGACCTCGTGAACTATTATTGTCCCTTGGCGGGGATCGAACTTGGCAGATGTACCCAGGCCTTAACCAGCACGACCAACGCCGCCCTCCTAACCCACAATTCCCAATACAAACCCATAAACCCCACATGCCCATAATTATTTAGCTCTTAAAACCTTAAACATGTACACAGAAAACTTACCATATATATATATATATATATATATATATATATATATATATATATATATATATATATATTTTTATACAGTTTTGAACGGACCTCATTTTCGGCATCTCCTAGGTAGGATTGATGGGCATTTGAAAAAAAAAATTCGAAAATAGCGTCATGAGTAAGACCTCAATAGCTGATTTCCCTGAAGGGTAATCTGCTAAAAATCTGGAATGACACCATATGCTTACCTTGTACCTCTTTTAAATTAAATAACGAAAATTTGTTGCAGCACGTTGATTAGAATAGATTCATTTGAAAAAAGTATACCATGTCTCATGCACCCGATCAACAAATGTCAAAAAAACATAATTTAGTTCTTTTCTTTATGATAAATAAAAAGTTTAAAACATGTTTTGTATTTCCTACAGGTACGGACAAATTTGTAATATTTTTCTTTTAACCCCCTCCAACTTAGTCTACTTCAATCAAATGTGGAGGTGAACACTTAGATGTTATAAAATATGAAATTCAAAGGCTAGTTTTTTTAATCGTAGGCAAAATCTTAAGCAATATTTTAGATGACAATTAAAGTTTGCTATGTCAGGGTTTTAGTGCATTTTCGATTAATGGCCGCGATTTTTATCAGATTTCCCTTAAGGAAAATCAGCTGTTAAAGTTGTACTCAGAACGAACATTTTTTTTTTGATTTACAATAAAACCATTTTAAATTGTTACCTTTAATACTAGTTTAATGTAATATTTGTAGTATAGTATAATATTTGTTGTTTTTATTACTTGTATTTAATGCTTATTTATCGTGTTTTTTTTTATTGTTGATTCAGTTTTTGTTATTTTTCTATTGTATTTATTTTATTAAATTGTTAAATTGTTGAGCCAAATCACATAGTTGCGGGTGCTCCTGTAAAAATACATAAATAAAAGTTCAAAATATTTTCGTTATTTTTATTTTTTTTTGTTTAGTCGTAGATTCTATTTATTAAATATATATACAAATACGGGAAGGAATAACGTTTTAGATTGATTCATAGACAATTATTAACATTCTTGTTTTACATTATGTAAAAAAAAGTTGAATATACAAGAGAATTAATAGACAATAGGAAGGCTAAAACATAACAACAAGCAATAAACGAGAATGTTGATGGTGAGCGATGGCAAATACCCAAAGAAGGTAGACTGGGTTAAATCGATGCAAGGGGCTCGTTCCGTATTCATATGAGATCACACCGTCAGAATGAAAATATAAAATTCCTTTGGAGGCGAGATATATAATAACTATGCTAAACACAATACATCGATCTTCCGCCATCAACCCTTCAAGCTTTCCTCAAGATGAAACGAGTTACCTGTTTTTCTTATACCTTTGCAAGCGGATAACCACCGTCCTCATAAATATAGACCCAGCAAAGTACTTTTCAAAAGAGATGGAAATATTCGGCTCGGGCCAAAGGCTACCAAACACTTTTGAAATCAAGTTGAGGTGCTTTACGTATTTCCACTCGTATTTGGTAGTTTAAAGTACGAGCCTTTATTTGAATTACCAAATATACATATATTTGGTAATTCAAATAAAGGCGTAGAACCGCCAGTATAAATTAAACTGTTGTCATACCTGTCGGTGGAGACCGTTTTTTTTTATATTTTTTTTTATTTTATTTTTTATTTTTTTATAATAATCCTTTATTGAATAACAAGAATTTTTACAAGATAATTCATAGTGTTCCTTCTGACCACTGCAATTTACAAAAAGAAACATAAAATAAAAATTTCTATTTAAGTAGAGGATTGTTGAAATGCAATTGACTAATAGTAGGCAGTCATATTGCAACTTAGTGAATAACAGTTATTTTAAATATTTACAAATTTAAGAGATCTTATGAGCTAATAATATTAACAAGTACAGACAGATGGTTGAGTACAGCTGGCATTGTGCTTTCAAAAGATGGTGATCTTCAAAAGTTGTACTCCTTTTGACGGGTTTGAATGGTGCCATCGCATCGAAAGCGCTGGCCAGCTGTACTCGATCATCAGCCAGTGACGATGGTCTACACTGACTGAATTTCATAATATACATTTTTTTTTTGTATAAATATTTTGAATTTATGAAGCTTTATTATGTATACCGTTCCTAAAAATAAAAAATAAAAAAAAAAAAAAAAAAAAAAAAAAAAAAAAAAAACCTTGTTTCTATTGAAAATTTTATATATGCCTTAAATGTTTCCACTTTGTAGTAATAAATAAAAAAAGTCCGTCACGCAGGGGCTGCGTAAACTAAGCAGATTTCCCACGTGAAGTTTTACAATAGAGAAATCTGCCTAATAACAACTGTAATAGAAAGAAACCTCAAAACCTAAAACATTATTTAGGGCGTAATAACCCAGTAGTTTCTAGCCCCGAAACACAGTTAACCTAACCTCTAAACCTATTCACGAGGGACGAATAGTTATGGAAAAGGCCGCCAGAGCTCTCGCCGGAAAGTCCGAACATAGCCTACTGGTGACCAGTATCACGCAGAATACAAATGCAAATATCTCGGTTAATATTCAAGATACGGAATAAATGAATAGAACAATATTTATAGTAAATTTAATTTGCAATAAGATTTATTTTATACAATTTTTCGATCCGACACATAATAACGGAGATATTTTAAATTTTCAAAAATCCCCCCTCTAAACCCCACCTCCCACTGGTCCGATTTCAGCCATTAACGAACTTGATCTTCCTTTTTACATAAAACGATTAAATTCCGAGTTTGGTAAAGATCAAACAAGAATTGCGACCGCTAGAGCGTTAACAGACAAATATATATATATATATATATATATATATATATATATATATATATATATATATATATATATATATAATTTTGAACGGACCTCATTTTCGTCATCTCCTGGGTAGGATCGATGGACATTTGAAGAAATTTTTCGAAACTCGCATCATGAGTACGACCTCAATAGCTGATTTCCCTTAAGGGAAATCTGCTAAAATCACAGGTTACATATATAGTGTTACACAAATAAATTACATAATGATCAAATAAATAAATAACACAGTTTTGTTTTATATATTTTTTTTAACTAATTGATTGTATAGAGCCAGTAAATAAATACCATTATTCTTCTTCAAATATCTTGGTTTTATGTTAGGAGAAGAAGAATTTCATTTATTTACTCACCCTGCAACATATTAATATAATTTTATTTGTTTTATCGTTTTCCTGCTAACTATACGAATGATGTTTTGATTCCATTTTCAAAAAAAATTGTATTTTTATAATTATACAGTCAGTAATTATTTCACTTAGTTTTATACTAATCTGTAATTTTAATGTGTTTTTTTTTTACATGGTAAACCTAGAGCGACGAGTTCGGTTCGCACCCAATCCAAAAAATCTGCTAAAACGTGACGTTAATAAATAATAATGTTTTTATTATTCAGATTGTATTAACTTCATTATAAAACAGTTCTCACACACATGCATGAAAACACATAAATTAAAATTATTAAACTGTCAGTTTTGGTATGTTTATACTGTCTTGGTTATCAATTATCTCCACCTTACTACCTTTCCTATACTGCTTGAAGCGTTGCCCAGGTATCTGGACCCACGATAATATTCAGGTACGGGATATCCTCATTTTATTCTTGACCCATCTAAGTCACCAGCATCATGTCTACTCAATCATCAATAATATTTCACTACTTTTCAAATCAATTATTTATTTAACTCTACACGCTTCACCATAAATTACAATCTTAAAAAGGTCCGTCATGCAAGGTCTGCGTTAACTAAGCAGATTTTCCACTTTCGTCACGGATTTACCTCATGACGTAAAAATTCAATGAAAACAATATTTGTTCTTTAGGCTTCAAATAAAGTGCTTCAAAATGTAACAGCTTATTGTTCACATTGCATGCGTAGGGGGTGGGGGTTTACTGAAGGACAAGAACTAAAATCGCAAATATTTCGGTTAATATTGAATATAATGAATGTACATAACAAAGTTTATTGAACATTACATTTGAAATAAGATTGGTTCTACCCCCCCCTCCTTCTTTAGTTCTAGGACTACTAAAAAAATTGAGTAATTATAATATAAATTATTCTGTTTCATTATAAATTGCAGTACTAGATATAGTATATCAGTAATTGTTTTTCTTTCCGATCAAGAATATGTTTATCTGTCTGTTCGACTCTGTGTGGTTGGCAGACCTATTGGTTTACAATTCAGATGGTGTTTTTGTTGGAAGCTTATTAAAATTAACTGAAAGATTTCTCATTACATTTTTTATTTACTATCGGTGGTGTTAAGTGTTACCAGTATGCAGATTTCTCTATTGTAAACTTTATGTGAGAAATATTCTTAGTTTACTCAGCCCCTGCGTGATGGACTTTAAGTTCTAGTAGAGGTAATTTTAAACTAATGTTCTCCAGTCTCCTAAATGCACTATCAGAGATTTCAACAGCACATATATCGTTTGAGTAGGTATAACAAAAAGCATATCCTGCAGCATGTATCGATTCTGAGTGTTTGACAAACAATAGGTATAGGCGAACAATAGTAAACAATATTGGAAAACACATTGCTACAACAGACGAACACATGTTTCGCCCCTCGCAACATAACTACTTGCTACACATACTCTACATTGTTCCAATTCGTAACGTTTCTCTTTCGCTTTTCAGGGAAACCATTACACGCACCGCCTATTAACATTCAATTATGCACGCTCTCACTTCAACCCTTTATTAGTATAATTAACCCAAAAATACACTGGGGCAGATTGGATTCAAAAATGGTCAGACGTACAATTAAAACAACTTTACAATAATATTAATGTAACCTTCACATAGCATATTTAATCTCAAGCAATACGTATTTAAGGGAAACATTAATGAAATTGGTTTTATATATAATATGTAGAAAGTTGTATGTATAAAAAAAAAGATCATGTTCATTAACGGCTGAAATCGAACCAGGGGGAGGGGGTGTTTAGAGGGGAGGAATTTCGAAAATTCAAAATATCTCTGTTACTATACGTCGGATCGAAAAATTGTATAGAAACAATCTTATTGCAAAATAAATGTTGTTAAATATGTATAAAACAGGTTAATCACAAAACTTTTTTATGGCTCCTCACAATTTTATTTCTTATAAACGCTGAGCGCTTTCGGGGACTAAATCCCCATCCTCAGAGCGTCAGAGCGGAGGGCAATCCTATAGACTTGCTACAAGGCTAAACCCTGCCGATGCCGATTTGAGTGCCTCGGCAGGGTTTAGCCTGGTAGCAAGTCTATAGGATCGCCCTACGCTCTGACGCTCTGAGGATGGGGATTTAGTCCCCAAAAGCGCTCAGTGTTTATAAGAAATAAAATTGTGAGGAGCCATAAAAAAGTATTGTGATTAACCATTCATCACCCTCACCACCAGCTAAAAATAAATATGTATAAAACAATTAAACATTGTTTTATACATATTTTTCGTAAAATGATTATTAGCCCAGATATTTGGATTTTTAGTTTTACGCTTTCAGTAACTCCTACTAGTGTCATATTAATAAGCTGATAAACCATGAACCACATCATTACAAGGCTATATACCAAATATGGTTTTCATTGAACTTTTATTTTCTGAGATATATGCAAATAGGTTCTGTTGACCCCCCCCCCGTTTTTGTTTTTGGATCACTAACATTTAAGTAATTGAGATGAACTGATTCTGATTCATTACAAATTACTACACTAGCTTTAGTAAATTGTTTTCAATAAAATTAATATGTTATATTGAGATATATTTCAATATGAGGTGAGTAGGAGTCTGAAAATTAAATAATGCAAATGTATCAGTTAATAATCAAGATAGTGAAAACATGTACATAACAACATTTATAGAACATTACATTTGAAATAAGATTGGTTTTATACAATTTTTCGATCCGACGCATGATAATGGAGATATTAAGAATTTTCGAAATTCTCCCCCTTTAAAACTCCCCTCCCCCTGGTCCGATGTCAGCCGTTAACGAACTTAATCTTTCTTTTTGTACAAAACGATTATGTATAAAATTTGGTAACGATAAGACAAAAACTGTGACCACAAGAGCGGTAAGAGACAAATATATATATATATTTTAAACGAATCTCATTTTTGCCATCTCTTAAGGAGGATCGATGGACGTTTGAAGAAAAATTTCGAAAATTGTTTCATGAGTACGACCTCAATAGCTCATTTCCCTTGCGGGAAATCTGCTAAAACCCTTTTGACGTATTTTTGCTGAATAAGGTAGTAAGGTCCACCTTCTCACCTCAATGGCAAGAATCACCCAATCATATTGATAAGATGTTTCGTCCAACAACTGATACGGAAACTCCAGCAAATCCAAGGGCTAAGAGAACCTCTGTAGGCCAAGAATGGTCCCAATGAAGTCCGGGACACGCTACACAATCACGACCAAACGAGTTCAAACGCCAAATTGTTTAGACCAAGACACAAGTCAACCGCAAGCCAATCAGTGTTAAACTAGCTTCCGACCAATCAGGCAGAGTCCAATATAAACCAATTTTACTCAAGCTCCGAACCCATCGCTCAAGAACTAGAGCCGTCTACTTCAGCAGTTCTTGTAGGCAGACTCCCGGTTTCTGGGAGAGCTAAAACGTCCACTAGATCAGGGCTGGACTCAAATCCCTATGTCCTTGACTTCGTTTCGTATCCATCTAGCGATGAAAGGCTTTTCCTACATCAATGGCATAAATTATGACCTCGGTGTGCAGGTTATAAGTTCTACTGACCTCTCATCAAATATAAATGGAATAAAGCCTCCAAATATATGATTGGAATATAAACTTATAACAAGGAAACAAATTCGGCTTAGTATTCTAATTGATATGCCTCTTGTCATATATTATATTAAAGAATTCTATAGATATCCAGACTGTCACATTAAATTTCCAGTGTACGAAGCCCAAGCTTTTTGTTTATGCATAACATCCTTATTTTTATAACGATCACAGAGAGCAACTTTATTAAAATATCTGAAAGAAAAATGCATCCACGTATTTTTAACTAATCTAAAACGTGAAAAGCTAATATAAAATATATAAAATTGCATTTATTATACGTACTTTCTAAAGGAGGAAGCATAAAAATATTTAATATTTTTCAGATTTTTAACGAGGGTTACCAATGAAAACACTTTTTGAAAACAAACTTTATTTCATAATTTCCCTACATGTATACAAGTCGTTATTACTTACTATTTTTTATAAAAAAAGTTGCAAATATCAAATTGACAAATAAAATGGTTTAGCTCGCTTTTGAAAATCCTTTCTACAAGGCACTCTAGTTCGAAAAAGTATTTCTCTTTTATGCTGACATAATTTCTAGTCTAGACATGATTTTTCAAAATGGTTTAAACGGAAAAACTTTTTATTAAATTCAGCATAAAAAAAAAAATATATCATTTGCAGAGACGATTGGAAACGAGCGAATAATCATTAAAATAAAGTAATGTGATTCTAGTGCAAAATTGAATCATCAAAATGAACCCATAATAACTGCTTATCGTCATCTATACGCATGGTTTTGTGCTTTAGGTGGTCTAACATAAAAGAAAAAGAACGTAAATTAATAAACACATTTAAGAGAATAAACTTATGCATAATTTAATTAAAATTCATTGTAGGAATCATTGTCTAATAATTTAACTGCCTCCATTAACTTTTTTTTATTATTATTTAACAAAAATTAAGATTTCCTTTCCTTTTAATACTAGTTCACTTACTTATGCTGTTCTAGCATCTGCATTCTCTATAAATATTCTACTTATTAGTTTGACAACAGGAACTTGTAATATTTTACATTTGATTTATTAATGAACGGATTAATAAATACGGTAATTTTAAGGCTCCAATTTAGTCTATGGCTAATCAGGACGAGATACAGATTAACAAACCTTTCTAGCAAGGGTGGGTTACTGACAACTCCAAAAAATAAATTCCTATTGCCCAGTTAGGAATCGAACCCAAGGCTCATAAACGAATATAAAATAAATAAATAATAAATGGAGCCTTTATTTGTACATGCATAAATATTTCAGATCGTGATGATACAGTACACTTTTTTTTTTTCATTTAAATAAATCTAGTACAAATTACACTTAAAGTTGAGATCTTGTGAGTTCTTTATAATTTTTCGAGTGCGAAGATCTGCTAATTTATTTCAGGTTTTTATCCTGGCTAGGTTGTCTCCAAGTCTCTTCCATTCTCTTCTTTGCTCAGCAACTCCCCGCCATGTTGCCGATGGAGTATTTGGTCTTCCTCTCTTCCTCTTGTAGCTCCGAGGCTACCAGTTGATAAGATTTTTAGTCCATTTATCTTTATCCTCCTTCACCAGGTATCCTGCCATGCCCATTTCCTCTTATTTATGATCCACGCTATGTCAGGGAATTTAGTTTTTCTCTAATCCACTTCCTGGACTATTTAGCTCTCTTGGTGATGTGTAGTATGGTAGTGCTCCAGTCCCCTCACTAGAACTCTAACTGTGGTCCTCTTTAATGGCCATGTTTCACACCCGTAGGTCAAGGTTGGCAGGACTGTGCTTTCCCATAATTTTCTTTTTAGCTCCATGGCGGTATTTGACCTATACATCTGCTTGAATCTGAAAAAAGTCCGTCACGCAGGGTCTGCGTAAACTAAGCAGATTTCCCACGTGAAGTTTTACAATAGAGAAATCTGCCTAATAATAACAGTAGTAGTAACCTATTCTCACGAGGACGAATAGTTAGTGAAACGGCCACACTAGCGCTCGGCGGAAACTCCCGAACATAGCCGACCACACTCACAATACAAATACAAATATCTCGGTTAATATTAAAGATACAGAATAAATGTATAGAACAATATTTATAGTAAATTTAATTTGCAATAAGATTTGTTCTATACAATTTTTTGATCCGACGTATGGTAACGGAGATATTTCGAATTTTCGAAAATCCCCTCCTCTAAACCCCCCCTCCCACTGGTCCGATTTCAGCCATTAACGAACTTGATCTTCCTTTTTACATAAAACGATTAAATTCTGAGTTTGGTAACGATCAAACAAAAATTGCGACCGCTAGAGCGTTAACAGACAAATATATATATATATATATATATATATATATATATATATATATATATATATATATATATATATATAATTTTGAACGGACCTCATTTTCGTCATCTCCTGGGTAGGATCGATGGACATTTGAAGACATTTTTCGAAACTCGCGTCATGAGTACGACCTCAATAGCTGATTTCCCTTAAGGGAAATCTGCTAAAAGAGCTTTCCACGCAGCTGAGCATCTCATGCTGATCTCCAAGTTATATCGAACCCACTGCTCATAAACGAATTTATAAATAATTAATTAGAAACCCTTTTATAGCTTACAAATAATTTCTTCCTTTTAGTTTATTTAC
Source organism: Riptortus pedestris (assembly GCA_019009955.1). Taxonomy (NCBI): domain Eukaryota; kingdom Metazoa; phylum Arthropoda; class Insecta; order Hemiptera; family Alydidae; genus Riptortus; species Riptortus pedestris. The sequence goes on along the minus strand of CM032231.1, from coordinate 103,833,356 downwards.
TGAAAATACTTTGAGAAAGCTATTATAAAGATCTCGAAAGGGTGTATTCTGTCTAAAAGCAAAAACAAGTTCAACTGTCCGACGAAATAAATGATAATTGACACCAACGGCTCCTGACTTTATATTACAATGAAAGGAGATCAATGAATATGAAATACTATTGTCAAAATTGTCAGTAGATGACGTAATTATTGGAAGATGGTCGAGTCCATGTGACAAGCGTTTTCGATGCCATGGCATTTTCAAACCCGAAAAATTGGTGCTGAGTAGTTTCTTGAAAGCAGCTCAGTTATTGGTTTAATACAGAGAAGTTGGTTTATTCCATGACGTAGTTGCTTACACGTCTGTAAAGACGTCATATTCATTATTCTATATAATATAATGCCAGTGATACTACAACAGACAGACGAAACGAAAAAGAATATAGATATTGGTCCATTGTATTTATAATGATATAACTTAATTATGGTGTTTTTTTAGGAAATGCAGTTGATGGAGAGAAATAGGTTGACAAGTGGTTTTCAGTATTTTGAAGAAGGAAGTTGGCGTGAACGGTGGCTAAAACTATATTTAAAGAAATTAAAGCAAAAGGAGGATAAAAGAGAATATGCACATGATAAAAAATAGAAAAAAAAGGTTATTAATAAGAAAATGGAAATATAAAATGTGAATTATATATATTTTAATTTATTGGAAACTTTAAAGTGATAATAAGTTATAAATTTCTCATTTACAATTTTGACTACACTTCATTAGGGATAATCGATATATTTTTTTATTTTGTGACGTATCGATATAAATCCGCGGACTTGACCCGCCGTAATTGTAAGCCATTCTCTGACTGGTACGGCTAGTGGAAGGTCACAGAGGTAGCCGTTAGTTTAGTTCCTTTTGTAGTAGAACTTCTCCTGATAATATGTCATATGGACGCGAAAGTAGTTGAGAAATGAAAATGATTTCAATATTCACTTGAAGTTTTCATTTTTTGTGTTGACCTTCAGCTAAAGATTAATTAAATAAACTTAAATCTCTCAACATTTATAAATTTCTTTGAATGGACCTCATTTTCACTCGGTCATCTCCTGAGTAGGATCGATGGACATTTGAGGAAATTTTCGAGAATCGCCTCATGAGTACGACCTCAAGCGGCTAAAAGAAATGTACATTTAATATTGTTTTACTATTTTCCTGGATATGTTTCATTTGCTGAGCTATTTGATAGGTTTAAGTTATGAAAGTTATATCCAACATGGTGGAAGAGAAGCATATTAATCAATCTGAAAGGCAAAATCTGGCAGAGAAAGGAAATATGTTGTATAGAAATGGTAGGTTTTAGGCGGCGAGAACAGCTGTCTCCACCTGCATACTCTGGCAATTCTATAAGCGAATCTATTCGCATATCGTTTGTATTTTTCCAGCTGTGAAATACGACGAAGGATTATTTCGAGTGGAAGAGGACCCGTTTAGCTACATTCGCTCAAGGGCGGTCGGGCTATTTCGTGAAATATTTAATTACTTTTGGTCTAAATGTGAAACTAGATCCCTACTCCAAATGGCTGAAAACCACGGGTATTATAAACTAGTTGAGGTGACCACCGCTTGCAGGACTTAGTTAAGTTTAATTTCCAAGTTACCAGCGGCGTCCCGCAATCGAATGGCTTCCAAACTGTTTTCTATTAATATATAAATATCAGATTAAATCCAAGTTGAAGCAGTGAGCCCGAGCCACGACTGCCATAGAGCTCATTGTGTGGAAGGTTGGTTCACTTATAGCAAATTATCGAACCAGCGATGATCAAACATTCGAGCAAATGATGAAAATCATGTTTACTTGGTCAAAAGTATTTACATAATCTAAAAAGGTGCTTTATGCATCAGTTTCAACCGAGTTCTTTAAGCGGTATGATTACTAAAAATGGAAAAGAAAAACATTCATTTTCGTCATTTAATGATTTTTTATTTCCGAAAAGGAAATTCCGCTCCACAGTCGGTTGGGCTGGGATGTGATCCCCCACCCACCCTATTCACCAGACCTCACCCCAACAGATTTTCACTTATTTGGAGCCCAGTCAAAACTCTCTTAACAGGCAACACTTAATTGGTTCGAGGACTACAAAATGCCCATAGAGTAATTCATTGCGCAAAAATCTGAGAAGCTCTGGGAGAATAGAATTAAAACGTTACCTGAAAGATAACAATATGGAATAGATCGAAATGGGTCATATATAATTGATTAAAAATATTCACAAGAATCTGAAGTCTTTATTGTTGTTGTTGTTGTATAGGGTTTAAGGGCGAAAAACTACCAGGTTATCATCGCCCTGTAATATTTATAATTCACATTTTGGAATCCTCATCCATATCGCCATTTTAACAATATAAACGAGGATACGAGCAATTACACTTTAAATTTCTTTGTATAAACTCGTGTTTTTTACAAAATTAAACAATTTATCGAGTTCTTTCGGGTCATCTCCAAGGGCCACTTCTATACTATTGGAAATATTGTATTTGTTTCTAATATCTGTATACTTATGGCATTCCATTAATATGTGATATATAGTCAGTTCTGTGTTACATTTCTCACAAATAGGGGGTTGATCTTTTGTCATAAGATAGCCATGCGTAAGTCGTGTGTGCCCAATTCGGAGTCTTCCTAATACAACTTCATCTCTTCTGTTGCCTCTTGTCGAATATTTCCATGGACGGATGGTGGTTTCAATAGTTTTTAATTTATTGTCCTGGGTTTCATTCCACGTGTGTTGCCAGTTTTTACCAATATCTTCTTTGAGTGATTGACAGAGTTCTGCAGATGTAATTGTTGTTGGGGTGAAGGAGTCGGGTTGATGGGCTTCTCTGGCTGCTAAGTCTTTATTGAAATCACCAGTAACTTATTTTAGAACGCAATAAATGACAGAGAAAGGTGATTGACAGCGTCAGTGATAAACGGCCGGGTTTAAATTTTAAAACGCCCACCCCCTTTTAATTTCGAGATTAACTGAATATTCCTTCAGTTCTTACAAGGAGTTGGATTACATGAATTTTGTTAGGTGTATTTTTATGAATCAAAATGGAATATATTTACTCCCTAACCTCTATCAACTATAGGGGTTAATTTTGAGATAGTGAGAGTTATTTTACATTTGTTAATATTTTTTTTAGACGGTGGGAGTAGGTGAAATACAACATTGTTTGAAAGAGAAATGTTGATCTGGGCCGACATTGAATCGAGGGTCTTTCGGACTCCCTCACCTGCCAAGTAAATCAAAGTCTTTACCGCTCAGAGGCACCTCCGAACTGAAAATAAAAGTCAAAGAGGTTTGAATAGAAGCCAAAGCCGTAATTTATAGTAGCTTAAAGTAAGCTGCCCGTACTCCTAAAAAAATGTACACATTTTTCACTCGATATCAAAAGATTGTATAAATACTTTCGGTATATGTCTTCCATTAAAACAAGACCATTGAAATAAAATGCCGTCACGCAGGGTCTGAGTTAATTAGATAGACCCACACGTGCGTCGCGTATTTGGATTTACCTCAAAACGTAAAAATTCAATGAGAACAATATGTAGTATTTAGGCTTGAAGTAAAATGTTGAATGGAACGCCTCTATTCGTGAGTTTCCGAGTGCTAGTTCGGCCGTTTCGGTAACTGTTCGGCTCTCGTGAACTTGGATTAGAGACTCGTTACTACTACTGTTACTGGTATGGAGATTTTTCTATTATTAAACTTCGGTATTTAATCGTATTATGTAAAAAGGAAGATCAAGTTTGTTAATGGCTAAAATCGGACATGGGAAGGGGGGAGTTAGAGGGGGTGAAATTTCAAAAATTGTAAAAATTGGATAGAAAAAGCGTATAGAACTAATCTTATAGTAAATTTAATTCTTAATAAATTTTGTTATGTACGTTTTTATTCTATCTTGATTATTAACCGAAATATTTGCATTTTTATTAATTTTTGTACTGATAACAGACGAGATGGGATCGGCTGGTGTCGGCTCTATTTGTGAGTTTCCGAAAGCTAGTTCGGCCATTTCCATAACTGTACGGCTCTCGTGATATTTGTTTAAAAACTCATTACTACAACTGTTACTGGTATGCAGATTTTTCTATTTTTAAACTTCACGTGGGAAATCTGCTTAGTTTACGCAGCCCCTGGGTGACGGACTTTTTTTTCTTTTTTTTTAAATACTGAATCGGTTCTATAACCATTCCTCCCCTCGACAGTAAAATACATTAAATTATTATTCATTTATTGACAATGATTAACTGGAAAATAGATAAATTGTGAACTGCAAATATCAATAATAATTTATATTTAATGCTATTATTTTAGTGACATTTCATTATCACCCTTTATCAACATAGATTTAGTAAATAAACCATAACTGAACTCCAGGTCTCAAATGCAATGTCAATGAAAAATTCATACATTTTTAATAATAAATGGGTTGTTTACTTGCAAAAATAATGGAGTGCCCCATTAATGACAGTTTATCCCTTTCTTCCTGGCGAACTTGTTAATTCACGAAACCTTTATACTTTTAAGGAACATGAAATTTTTATGAACTGCGTAAGGTATCTTGATTGAACTTCCTCATTATGTTTTAAGAGATTTCAGTGATTAACATTTTAAGAACTGTCTTTAAGAATTTGTACATTCATAATTTATTTATATTATTCATTTTTGACCTCACATGAGTGTTAGTTATATCTTAGATGACTTCCGTCATAGGGAAGCTTCTTCAAGTGGCCCAAGCCAAAGTAAGTGGAACTACTAATTTTAACATGCTTCCCTTATGGGAAATCACCTTTTGAGGATATATATACAAATGACGCGATTTTCAAAAACATGTCATCAAATGTCAATCGATCCTATACAGGGATGGCTAAAATGACCTACGTTTAAAATTATGTATATATATCCTCTTTCAACGATATGGATTAATTTTGAGATAGTGAGAGTTATTTTACATTTGTTAATATTATTTTTATAGGGCGGGAGTAGGTGAAATACAACATTGTTTGAGAGAGAAATGTTGATCTGGGCCGACATTGAATCCAGTGTCTTTCGGACTCATTGCCATCTCCTCACCTGCCAAGTAAATCAAAGTCTTAGAGGCACCTCCGAACTGAAAATAAAAATCAAAGAGGTTTGAATAGAAGCCAAAGCCATAATTTATTGTAGCTTAAAGTAAGCTGCCCTTACTCCTAAAAAAATGTACACATTTTTCACTCGATATCAAAAGATTCTAAAAATACTTTCGGTATATGTCTTCAATTAAAACAGGACAATCAAAATAAAAGGCCGTCACTCTGGGGCTGAGTTAACTAGACAGACCCACACGTTCGATGCGTATTTGCATTTACCTCAAAACGTAAAAGTTCAATGAGAACAATATTTAGTATTTAGGCTTGAAGTAAAATGTGCTTCAGAACAAAACAGTTTCTTGTAAATATGACATGAGTAAGTTTCCTGAAGGCCGAAAACTATAAAATGCACAAATCCTGGTTAATAATGGAAATAGTAAAAAAAGGACGTAACATAACATTTTCAATAAGGCAATAAGATTGGTTCTATACAACTTTTCGATCCGACTAATAGTAACGGATATATTAAGAATTTTCGAAATTCTTCCCCCACTGGTCGGATTTCAGCCATTGATGAACTTGATCGTTAATTCTACAGACAACGTTTAAATATCTAGTTTGGTAACGATCGGAAAAAAATTGCTATATATATATAAAAATTTGAATAGCCCTCATTATCGTCATCTCCTGGGTTGGCTCGAGGGGCATTTGAGAAAATTCGTCCATAGTCGCGACATGAGTACGACCTCAATAGCTGATTTCCCACGAGGGAAATCTGCTAAAACATAGGTAAATGACCTCAAAACAGGAGCAATTTCCAGAAGTGCCGCCGGCTAAATCCCTCTATTTTCCCAATTATCACTCCTTCATAAAATCTTTGCCTGGAAAGCAAATTCATAAATATTCATCGGACCAGCTGGTATTTAGAGTCGTGAAGAGGGGACACTTAACAATGAAAACAGAAAGGACCTTTTAGTATTGAAAGGAGGGAATGAACCTAACTAAAATGATGAAGAGAAAGAAAACAACCTACAATTATAGAGGTATGTTGTAAATAAAACAATCTGTGCTATTATAGAGGTTTTGTTGTAAACCTAAATAATCTGTGCTATTATAGAGGTTTTGTTGTAAACCTAAACAATGTGTGCTATTATAGAGGTTTGTTCTAATCTAAACAATCTTTGCTAATATAGAGGTTTTGTTGTAAACCTAAATAATCTGTGCTATTATAGAGGTTTTGTTGTAAACCTAAACAATGTGTGCTATTATAGAGGTTTGTTCTAATCTAAACAATCTTTGCTAATATAGAGGTTTGTTCTAATCTAGACAATCTTTGCTAATATAGAGGTTTTGTTGTAAACCTAAACAATCTGTGTTATTATTGAGGTTTTGTTATAAACCTAAACAATCTGTGTTATTATAGAGGTTTGTTCTAATCTAAACAATCTTTGCTAATATAGAGGTTTTGTTGTAAATTTAAACAATCTGTACTATTATAGAGGTTTTGATGTAAACCTAAACAATCTGTGTTATTATAGAGGTTTTGTTATAAACCTAAACAATCTGTGTTATTATGGGGGTTTTGTTATAAATATAAACAATCTGTGCTATTGTTAATAACTGATCGCGTAGTTTGGACTATCCTTATTACAGAACATTTCAGTGAAACATGTTGAAAATACTTTTTTTTACTATAACGAGAACTAGGCACAGTATGGAAAAGTCCGTCACGCAGGGGCTGCGTAAACTAAGCAGATTTCCCATGGTGGCAAGTACAACCCTTGTGATCTCATCTCGCCACATATTCATTATTTTTATGTAAAACAGTGGATGAGTAGATGGTAGTAGGGGAGGGGGGGGGGTACTTAATGCTGATTTTGGAGTTACGAAAATAGAACAACAAATGTAACATTTTACGACCCCACTCATAATAAGGGGAAAATTTAGGATTTCCAACTCCCCCCCCCCCAGCAATTCCTTGTCCAATTTCAGCCAATAAGTAATATGTTCTATGGCGTTGGCTGAAACGTCTAAATGTCGAGTATGGTATAGCTCAAATGAACATAATTGAGTTAAAACCTAAAATCATATTGGATGACATAAACATAAAATGAATTTGCATAAAAAATGTCTCTTGAAAAGAATATGCTAAAATCAAATATCTGGATTGATATTAGAGAAATGGCATAGACGAACAATAATGGTAACTGTTTCCCGTAATACTGGACGGTAGAGGAAACAATTGATCAGGATCAACAAAGAGCCTTGTTCTCTACAAGTACTTTAATTTATGGGGATTGCACTTTCAGCGACCAAGCTACATCATCAGAGTCCTGCTGCTTAGAAAAGTGTAGCCTGGATGCTTGGTCAGACTATACATCTCTAGTAAACAGCCACTAGATGGTGGAGCTTGGCCTCTGAAAGTGCACTCTGCATATAGTAAAGTACTTTGTAGAGGACAAATCTTTTTATTGATCCTGATCAATAATAATAATAATAGAAAATTACATTTTCACTGTGATTTGTTATATAACACTTTTCAACCCTGCTGGAGATAATTCGAATTTTGAGTTTCCCTCCTTGTCCCTGAACCGAAGATTAAAATTTTCATGTATGTTAAAATTGTGCCAATTTTAAGCTCCCGCCCCCCCCCACCCTTCTCAATGGGCCCAATACGACCATTAACGAACTCAATATTAGCAGATTTCCCTTAAGGGAAATCAGCTATTGAGGTCGTACTCATGACGCGAGTTTTGAAAAATGTCCTCAAATGTCCATCGATCCTACCCAGGAGATGACGAAAATGATGTCCATTCAAAATTATATATATATGTATATATATATATATATATATATATATATATATATATATATATATTTGTCTGTTAACGCTCTAGCGGTCGCATTTATTGTTTGATCGTTACCAACCTTCATATTTAAGCGTTTTACGTAAAGAGAAAGAATTATTATTAAAGAGAAGAATTATTAACCGAGATATTTGCATTTGTATGCATGTGTGTGGTCGGCAGGATTCGGCTACGTTCGGGACTTTCCGCCGAGAGCTAGTGAGGGCCGTTTCGGTAACTTTTCGCCCCTCGTGAATAGGTTTAGAGATTCCTTACTACTACTGTTGTTATTAGGAGGATTTCACTATTGTAAAACATCACGAGGGAAATCTGCTTAGTTAGCGCAGCCCCTGCGTGACGGACTTTTTTTTATTTTCACTTTATGTAAGCAAAACCTAGAAATATGAAATATAATTTCCATTTCTCACACTTAACCTTCGCTGTAGAGTGACTAAGTCGGCATTGTGGATATATAAAGTAGTCGATTGAACTTTCAGTATACAATATATTTACAAATCGAAAACGAAATTCGAAAAATATGGGGATCAGTTTAGCCGTATGAGTTAAAGCTTTGATAATAATTCGTTTCCCGCCTGAGCAAAGGAATTTATTTAGTGACTGCATTCTTTAAATAAAACCCTTAGTCCCACCCTGACTATAAAAACGTGATAACCTGTAGATAGCCCGTCCTAATTAGCCTTAGTTGCAAAAAGTGGACGCTAATAAATAATTTACATTTAAAATTCTCAGATGAGATATGATAATATAGTATTAAATACGTCATTTACATTTCTGCGAGGAAAACAGAATTTTCATTCCAATGCAATTTAACATAAAAATTTAAATAACTTTCTTTATTCGACACCCTCGCTGATACAACCGGCACATAAACTCTTAGTTAGCATTGGTAGTTAAAATTCTTCTTTAAGAGTTAGAAATTATATAAAATCGTACATTTACACATCATAGTTCAAATATTTATTCAAGAATGTCATTTTTTTTTAAACAGAAATGTCAAAAATATTACTGCTTATCCACGAATGATTATTGTTTAAGAAGTGCTTAAAATACATTGAGTTCAAATATTTTGTAGCAAAGATTAAGAATTAAAAAATAAATAATGAAAAATAATGAACAATGATAAGAGATACTAGGGGCTCCTGTAGGGCAATCAAACCAAGTTAATTAAAAGTTTGGAGTATGAAAAATAAACATTTTCTGCAATGTTCTCGGTTTAATTTAGATTTCATTAAACGCTCAATTAAAAATAATAACAAAAACTACGGAAAATTATTTTTTAATTAAATTAAATTTGACGAAAACGTCCAACTTAATTCGCTTGAAGTCAATTAAATTGCTGTTCGCAACTAATACTTAAACTAATGATTATTCTTTATAATGTATAATGAATCTGTCATTTAATTGAGTGTAAGGGTGTAAATACAGTTGATGTCGATACATTTTTCATATCGGAGGAAAAGTCAGAGAGGGTATTTTTTCTATGTATTCCTGTTTTCCGATTCTTTTTTTAGTTCTATGAGAATAATATTAGGTATTTAGGCTTCAAATAAAGTTTGAATTGTTTTACAAAAGGCAGAAAACTAAACAACGCTCGGTTAATAAACAAGGTAATGAAAACGCACATATGAAAACAATCATAGAGCATTAAATTTGCAATAAGATTGGCCCTACTCTTTTTTATTTGATCCGACGTATAATAACGGAAATGTTTAGAATTACGAAATTATTCGATAACGAAAATGAAGTCTGTTTAAAATATTATATATATATATATATATATAATTTTAAACAGAACTCATTTTCGTTATCTCTTGTGTAGGATCGATGGACATTTGAGGAAATGTTTCTAACATTGCGTTATGAGCTCGACCTCAATAGCTGATTTCCCTTAAGGGAAGGAACTCTGCTAGAAATGAGGATACTTATACAGCCTTTACTAAAAATATTTTATGGATAAACGGAGCCGTCTGCAGCCGACTGCACGATTTATGAGAAATATCCATAAACAGAAACCCGTCTGAAGTCAATTATTTATTTCTTCCAGGCCTCAGAGAATTTTTTTTTTTTTATTTTTATTTTACGTCCACTTTATGCAACTATGCTATAATCGGGACGGGTCATCTACAGGTTACCAGCCTTTTCTAGCCAGGGTGGGCCTAAGGAGTTTATTTAATGAGGCCGTCATTAAATAAATTTCTACTGCCCTGGGCGGGATTCGAACCCGCCACTCTTGGTCTGCCATGGGACATTAGGACCAACGCCCTAACTCGCATGGCCAACCGGAGCCCCTCTGAGAATTTTCATCCACAGTATACTTTTATTCAGAAAGTCTTCCTCTTACGAAAGAGGCAGAAATTTAAAAAAGTATATTCTGTTGTGCCAAAGACCCTGTTGATTTCAAAAATTATTTCTGTGTATAGGTACGGACTGTGGTACATGGTTGCAACGTTACAGCGGGCAACTAAGTTGAAAACACATAACTATCTTACAGACTAGTAGTTTTTCTACCACAGAGAAAGGATCGGTTCGCTGAGCATGGAGTTTGTTCAAAGCATAAAAACTAAGAAGGATATGGAGCTAAAGGCCACAGAAAGTCTTGATCCGAAAATAAAAAGAACAAAATAGAGAAATGAAATTGATATAATTCATTGATAACAGGGGGTAAAGGGAGGATTTGAAAACTATTTTCCTTTACCAAAAAGTCACTCAGAATATTCAAGTATAGCTATGACGTACAGTGATTTTATTAAAGATACAGTGTCTATTTTATCTCAATATTCTTCTAGTATTCAGTTTTAACAATGACTTCAGTCATGAATCTTTGGCATGTTAAATTAATACATTATTTTTGTAAATAAAATTATCATTAATTAAATGTATATTTTTAGCAGATTCCCCTTGAGGTCGAACTCATGACGCTATTTTCGAAATATATATAGATCTATCTACCTATCTATATATTTGTCTCTTACCGCTCTAGCGGTCGCAATTTTTGTTTGATCGCTATCAAACTCAATATTTAGTCGTTCAATGTAAAAAGAATGATCGATGCCTGAGAACGAACAAGGGGGAGGGGGGGTTTAGAGGGGGAGAATTTTGAAAATTCGAGATATCCCCGTTTCTATAAGTCGGATCGAAGAAAAGTATAGAATCAATCGTATTTTAAATTAAATGCACTACAAATATGGTTATATACATTTATTCCCTATCTTGAACATTACCCGAGACATTTGCATTTTTCATTTTAAACCTTCAGGAAACCCTCACTTCTACTCGTGTTACATAAACAATACTCTGTTGTATAATAAACCACATTATTTGAAGCTTTAATCCCAAATATTGTTTTCCAGAGACCTTTATTATACGAGATACTTACAAATATGTTCTTGGACTACTAAAATTTGTTTGATTGAGATAAAAATTCTTCTGATTTATTACTGATTACAGAACTAGATATAGTGCATAGTTTTCAATAAAATGAATGTTATATTCTGATATGTTTCAGTTTTTCTTTCCGGTGAGCCGATGGCAGACCTGTTTATTTACATTTGAGACGCTTCCTTCCGGGAGGGGTAAGATTTCTTATTGCCGTTTGTATTCATTCACTTAATATACACGGTGGTGGTGTGTTAGCAGCATGTAGGTTTATCTATTATTAAACTTCACGAGGGAGATTGCTTAGTTTTACGCAGCCCCTGCGTGACGGACATTTTATTACACTTTGCGTTGATTCTTGATGTAATTTTGTTACTGAGTGGAATTTAATTTTTTTTTATTCTCATTCTTTTTCTAAAGAATGTAGCATGCATGTTCAAAATAGCAATCCGATGAAATTCCGATGAAGGTATATTCGTTTTTATTCAACATCAATCCAAACTCTAAATCAAGCCTACAAAAATAATCAATGACCAAATAATAATTAATTTTTTTATTTATTTGGTTCGTGTCCCACGGCTATGGTGATTGGCATAATTAGAGTAATGTATTTACTCCTGCATGCACTAACCTTTGTTGTACTTTATTAAATAATAATACATTCTGATAATAAAAAAAAATACATATTCCCAATTTCAATTACAGAAGAAATAGATGAAGCAAGACGACAGATGATACAATAAAAAAACAAATTATTAGTGTTCGCCAAACTCATAATTAAATATAATTCAGCGTTTTCATTGATGTCGGCAAAATAATTTTATTATTGAGTGTATAATATCATCCAAATGGCTTGGACAATTATTAATAATCCAAAAAACTACGTGAAATATATAAAAACGTCTCTTATTTATATTCTTCGTATTCCCTAATAAATCTTGGCTTTCACATTTCAAATCAATGGGGATTTTCTCCATTGAGGAACCCTTTTATCCTGAATTAATTTTATCCTTCAAGCATAAAGAGAATTCATTTCAGCTGTTCTTAGTATTATTAGAATTTCATATCTCTTTCATACTTAGTTATGGTCTTTATCCCACTTGGCAAGCCTAGAGTCGGGAGTTTGTTCAACTTTGGACTCAACGGGGATTTATGTAGTGATAAACTAATTAAAGAAGATCCTTAGTCTCAGTCTGGATAGAAAAAAGGTGGTCACCTATGGATAACCAGTTCCGATTAATCTTAGGACCACAGAAAGGACTTAATAACAACAATAATTGACTGCAATAAAAAATTCTGAGCAATTAGCGACAGTGATCATACTGTTCAATTTCGTTCCATTAAATTTTTCATATTTTAGGTTGAGCAGCATTTTACTACATCTGGAAGTATCGTTTTGGCAAATATTTTATTTATTATATAAAATTAAAATTTCAAGAAAAATACAGTAAGTCTTATAAAAAATTATACAGCCATTTCCTACTATCTGAAGTACTAGTTTTTCCCAGTAAATTTATAATTTAGTAATAACTCTCATGAATAGCGAATAATTTAAGAAAATTATGAATTATTATTGACCAATGAAAACTAAACTTGATATAGTCGAGTTGGTAACTAGCTGAATTCGAGCTAACTTAGCTGTGAACGGCACTGAAGATGGGCTACTGCCCTAAAAGCACTCAAACGTATTTTTTGTTGTGGAGGGCTGACTTTTTCTTGGAACTTTCTACAAATTGTTAAGCTGGTACAAGTTAAAAAATCCCCAGTCATATCGGTGAGGCTACTTTAGCGAGCACCGAACCTATGTTTCTACCAAAGGGGTGAACTAATACAAAACTGCCGTCACCATAACGTAGATGACATATAGATGACTTTCTCAAGAAATACCTACAGTTTTGGAAGATTTTTGCAGAATTTCCCAGTCAGTCACTCTGGGTTGATGGATGGTTTGAGGGGTCAAGACGGATACCCCTCTGGAATTACTAAAGCTTCTCATAGCAGCAATACAACCTTCTTTTGGACCCCATAATAAGTTTCGAAGTAATTATCAGCGAAACAGGAAAGAAAAAATATTGACAACAAATTTACATGAACCTTGCCATCATCGCATCAAGTACGAAGTATCGGAATGCTTAGTGTAAAAAAGCTTTTTTTGCTTCAAAACAACGGGCGCCCTAATAAAATCAACATTCGAAGTATTAAAAGAACCTCGATTCATAATTTTGTATTCAAGGGAACTATTCAAAAATACTCTCAAGGACTATATTAGAACATTATAACCAACAAGCACATTATAAAACAGTCACGTTATATAAACAAGCATAAAAAAAATAAATATCTCCCAGAAAATAATCAATGAATCTACAAATATCGAAATATATAAATACTCATATATATTTATACGAACTTTCTTCAAGAATATATTATTTCAGTTATACATAAATGTATAACTGAAATAAAATATTGCCATCAGGGCGTATTAGCAGTTTCTTTTAAATGTTAGCCTCTCAAAACATTGTAATAAACTAATGGAATTTTGAAAATTCAAATCCTTTTGTTAGCCTAGCATTGTTATACGAATATTAAATAAGCCGAGGTGTATCTTATTATGAAAAATATAAGTTGTTAAAATACATTAATTCTTTGAATTGTATCTAATAATTTCAAAAATACGTTCTTAAAAGTATAGATTATAGTTTGCACAGGATAAATAGTATAAATAACGTTTGAAATTTCTGATCACTAACTTCATCTTAATAATATTCATGTAGCCTAGTTTTATTATTTTGAGGAATATCGATAACTATTCAACAATTATTAGTCCAACAAGAACTTTAAATCAATACTAGACGTCCAAAATTAAAATTTTCCTTAGTGGCTTCCTCATAATGAAAAAGAGGGTCGGAATATTAAATTATAATAGAAGAGCACTACCCGTATTGGAGTTTAGAATTGAAGTCAGATTTAATTTTCTCTTGATGCTTAATTTTCTTTTCTAAATTCATGAAATTGCCTTTTCTAAATTTAATTTTTCTGTTAAAACTATTTTGAATAAATCGTTAAAGATATTGGATGAAATAGTATATCTAGGAGTTCTGTAACAACCAGTTGTCCACCAAATCCAATTTTCTCCTTCTCGTAGAAGAATTTTTATTTCATATTAAATTCAAACATTTACCAATAAGTCATTATTGCATTTATTTTAATTCACAGGATTTACAAATGGGCCTGCTTAAGGGAACTAATAAGTTTTATGGTTTAAAACACAATGGGCGTTAAAATAAAAATAAATAAAATTCATGTTCCCATGTCAATTTCAAATTATTTTTAATTAGAATAAAATATATTTATTTTAATTAAGCCAGTTTTTCGGAATAGAATTAGGCGTGGTTATTTCTTAATTCTACTCACTTCCAAACATTCGACTTATAAATGATTAAATATACTGAATGCAGAAACAAAAAAAAAATACTTCTATTTTGATGTATATTTGCATTTTTATCTCATGAATTTGAATCCATTATAAGTAGTGCACCAGGCATAGAGAAAATCACAGGAAAGCACTGGAAAACCCAAAAATAAATACTTTTTTAGTTATTCTGTATTTTAAAAATGGATTTGAATGATTTTTTGATGGATTTTGATGATTTTTTTTTTCTTTGTACCCAGAGTGACACGGTGTAGTTAACTAATTCCTTATATAAACCGAAATAAGGAATTAAAGCATTTTGGAACTTTTTTAAACGTTATTTATTTATAAAATCTCGAAGAATAGAGGGTAGTTTTGAGTAATAAATTCTATCTCTCAGGGGACAGTAGGTATACATTTTTGGAAGTAGATCAACTGAGATTCTTTTTTTTTTTTTACATATTCAAACATCAATAAAATAAGAGAACTTGACAACGATTCTCTCTTTTGTATTTGTTTTCTTTAATTGCACACACTGATGAATTATTCCATTTTTAAGAAGAAACGTTTTAATTAAAAATATATATGTACCAATAATGGTAGAAAACTACAAACTTGTAGGTGAGCTAAGTTCAAGTGAGTACATAGAAAATCAATATAACATCATCTAGATTGCTTTTTACAAAAACAAATTAAATTCTTAATAGGCACTCACGGGTGAGGCCCAAATATATCAAACTGGACTACTTTAATTGCCATGAACTTGAACAAAAGTCACTTGATAAAAGATTAATATTTCTTCTGTAATTTAAATACGTATACGGTTTGAACAAAAAAAAAAAAAAAAAAAAAAAAAAGCAAGAATACAAACTACAGTTTTATTCACTGTATTTTCATACCACCAATAGACTAAAGGTTATGGTGCAAGTTTCGATTCCTGTCTGGCCAATACGAATTTTTCTAGTAATTAAAAGATTAAGGGCGGTAACCTGTAGATATCCGATGCCGATTTGTCATAGTAACATAAAGTTTATGTTCATTACTAAAACCAAAATGTTATTATTTCTCGTAAAGAATTGGCTTCAGAAATTAATTTTATTAACATTTTTAATCAAAATAGAAAAAAATCATGAAAGCTTATTTATCAAGCAAGTACATAATGAGAAGATTCGAGACGAAGTAACTCATAGAAAAATTATTTCTTCTAAGATTAAATAAATAATTAAATACCAAAGGTAAGAAATTTAAAGTTAGTCCATTTTTAATGAGAACTTTTTTTTTAATATAATATCCCAGTTCTTCTGTGTGTATAAAAATGATAGATTTTTCCGACTGAGATTTTTTTTTTTAATTCTTTTTTTAAATTACAATATTTCGTAATTATAGAGCTACATTATAAAAAAAACTGTTATTAGAGATTGTGTTTTAATTTCCTGACCTTGAAAAACGAAAAACACAATGAGTAGAATATGACGCGTGGTTGAGAGCATGACGTTCAGAGAGGCTCCATCCGAGAAGCTAACGGTAACACACGTGGGCTACAACTGACAGGAGCCGGGGTCGCCAGTTTCTGAAAGCACCGCGCACAGCGCTAGCTTCGCTCCAACGACCTGCCCCAAATTCTATATTGTTCCTCACTCATTTTTTTTTTTATTATTATTTTTTGTAGAGTAGCCAAATTATATTGCTTAGTTACAGCGGGGTTTTTTTTTTGTCAAGGGAAATCAGCTGTATAGAAGGTTGTGCTCATGCTATGATAAGGAAAAACTATGTACTGGTTACCTGGGCATAACAGACATTAGACAAAGCACACAAGAAGACGAACTTGCAGAATCAGCCACTCAAAAAAGAACTTATTACAACACATATTCTACACACCAAGATATTCAAGCCCAAGCAAAACAATGATGCTCAATACATAGCAGAAATCTTCGTATGCCACAGACTTCGAGAACTGAAATATATACTTCGTGAATGGCCTTCTTCAAAAAGTCTAATTGAATGAATGAATATTTTTATTGCTTTTATAAATTTAACAATTTTATAGCAAGGGTTCAGCCCATGTTCATGATTACATTTTTCATTTATCATTTCTTTATATAAACATAAACAGAGAATACCTTTAAAAAAATAACAAAAAATAAAAACTATATAAAAAAATTACAATAGAAAAAAAACATAAAACATTAATTTTATTTTAATAATTATATTGTATATATTTTTTCCCCTCTGGCGTAAAGACTTTTAAGTATGAAAACATATATGTAGTTTATTTTATTCTTGTCCATAAGGTCAAACAAATTATCCATACATTCTGTCGAATGTTCAGACTTTTCAGGAGGTGGTTTCTTCTCTCTGCTAAAACAGGGCATTTAAGTATGAAGTGCATAACGGTGTCTTAGCTATCTTCGCAAAGGGGGCATGGCTTTTCTGGATTGAATATGTAAATTGTCCTACCAACTATCAATCTTTGATTTTTTGTACCTAATAAACGGATTTGAGATATAACTTTGGTCTTAAAAAATGGCACATTATGCTACAGGTACTCCTCGCCTCTGCAAAGAGAGCTAATTCGTCTAAAGTACTGGCTATATGTGCTGTTTAAAACTCTTTCAATGTCTAACGAGATTAAATGGTTCTCGAGAGCCACTAAATAAGTCTTTATTTTTCCATTATTATTTTCCGCCGTTTCCAATTCCTCCAAGCTACCTCCAATGCACCCAAGATACCCTTTCAGTTCATTCACCCAATTAAATGGCATTGAATAATTGGCAGATAATTCCTTTAGGCGCATGTAACACAGTCTTGATAGATCATCTGCCGACTTCTCTTGTAGAGCCTTCCACCAATCCAACATCCTCTTGAAAATTTTCAGTCGGGTGTGTTTACGGTTGAATTCTATTCTAATGTAAGCATTAGGAGTGTTTTTAGGATTACACATAAGCCATTTAAAGAAGTTTAATTGAGCTTTCTCAATCACATCCGAATAACTGGAGTACACTTTCACTAAGTGCATCGAACAACATACATTTGGTTGCCCAAGTCTCAGCTTTGCTTTTATTAAGTATGCGCAAGATGGCAGCATTGGCAGAGCAACCTTTTGCCAAGAGGTGACAAAAAGTCTAATTAGAAGAGAAGATGTACGAGTAGTATTACCAAGGTTAAGAATTACCGATTCAAGATCAACTCACACTTACTTACTGGAGAAGACGAACCCTTATATAGTTTTAGCATTTTTTTTTTTTGTCAAGGGAAATCAGCTGTTATCTGTAGGAAGTACTCGTGCCATGATAAAGAATAACTATGTACTTGTTATCCGAACATACAAACACTAGACAAAGCACACAAGTACACGAACTGACAAAATCGGCAACTCAAAAAATTCCGTCACGCAGGGGCTGCGTAAACTAAGCAGAGTTCCCACGTGAAATTTTAAAATAGAGAAATCTGCCTACTAATAACAGTAGTTGTAACGAGTCTCTAAACCAATTTCACGAGAGCCGAACAGTTAAGGATACGGCTGGCCTAACTAACTTTCGGCGGAAAGTCCCGATTAGAACCGACTTCAGCCGATCCCAACTCTCAGATACACACTTAATAAAAATGCAAATATCTCGGTTAATATTCAGTATAGAGAATAAATAAATATAACATTATTTATAGTAAATTTAATTTGCAATACGATTGGTTCTATCCACTTTTTCGATCCGACGCATAATAACGGAGATATGTCGAATTTTCGAAAATCCAGCCTCTAAACCTATAAGACTCTAAGATATATATATATATATATATATATATATATATATATATATATATATATATATATATATATATACTAGCTAAGGTACCCGGCTTCGCTCGGGAAATCATTTAAGGCTGATTGATGATAGTATTTTTTTGGGCAAGGCTTCAATGTTTACAACTACATTTCCCGTCGGCGCGCATTGTTTTGCTGTGAAGGTCAGGCAGGCGACTTATAAATGAGAAATTTTATATTTGAAGAATAAATAAAAATGTGTTCCTAATCTATCCCATGCCACTTTTTAACTCACCTTTTTGAATACTTCAAACCATAATCATGGATAGTATTTATTACAATTAAATATCGTCTATAATGAAACTTATTTCCTGTCAAAAACCAATCCGAGCACATATAGTTTAAGCATAGTTTAGCACGTAAGGTTATATTCATAATAGTAGATCTCAGTGGTAATCACTTCCCGTAATGCCCAGCATTTCACAGGAAATTAGTAAACTCAATTAACTCTATTAGCCTCCGCCTATTTCCGCTCTCGCATTAGAGCTATCAACACTCTTCTCCTTAAATTATTATTTCAAAATATTATTGTAATAATTTATCTACCTGATGGAATTAAATAATAGTGTTACCCTAAAAATAATTTCAATTATATTCAAAATTCAATGCCGTCCCTGCAACCTAAGTAATACTTTAAACAATCATATCGAGTTTAAGAGCATTTTGTCTTTTGTCATAATGACATTAACGTTTAATTGTTATGATAGTACATATTTGTTTCAATAACATGAAGATATCGGAAATAAGATAGTATATAACCAAAATCAAAGAGTTTGATTCCCTACTACTTCCCCCATCACTCCTTGAGGAAATTCAGCACAATTCTTTTTTTTTTTTAAATAATACATTATACAAATTAAATAATGGAAATGCTCTTATAGTTTAAATTTCTATTGGAAATAAATAATAAAGTTATTTTCTTGGGAAAATAAATAAATGAAGCGAAGGGGGAGGGGGATTTATAATCTCACTAATCCGAATCATACTTAGTACTAAATAATCGAAATAGATAAGGCTAAAACATAACATCATTTGTCATAATATACCTATATTAAAAACACTTAAATAAGTACTAATAAAATCGTCGACTCCCGCTATAGATTTAGCTTATATCCCGTATTTACTTCATTTTACGACATAAGTGAATGAAACAAAAGTTGCTCTAAATAACAAAGTAAACAACTTTTGTTATGTGCACCTTTGCCGAAAAACAAATAGAAAATGAAATATCGTGAATTTTTACTTCAGGCCTCCCTTATAACTCCCACTCCCGTTCGAACCTAAAAATTTTAATATAGCTTATAATAATGGGAGAATTAATGCTAATTGACATACCGAGTTTTGTTAAGTTCGGTTCAATCATTAGCGCCCAATAAAATAGCTGACTCCCGCTTTAGTTTATAGTATATATCTCGTTTATACTTCGTTAAAAGTCAAAAATTAATATCACAGAAGTTACTCTAAATAACAAAATAAACAACTTTTGTTAGATTCATATTTGCCGAAAAACGAATAGAAAACGAAATACCGCTATTTTAAATTCAGGCCTCCCTTACAACCCCCACTCCTGCCCGTCCCTAAAAATGTTAGTATGGCTTATTATAATGAAAACGTTAGTGCTAATACACATACCAAGTTTTATTCATTTCGGTTGGGTCTTTCGTCTCAAATAAAATTGTTCAAATTCGTTATAGGTTTTTGCGTATATCTCGTTTATAACTCAGTATACGAAAAAGTGTATATAACAAAAGTTACTCTAAATAACAAAATAAACAACTTTTGTTATGTTTATATTTGCCGAAAAACCAATAGGAATCGAAAAATCGCTATTTTTAATTTCAGGCTTCTCCTATAACCCCCACTCCTTTTCGTCTCAGAGGATATTAATATAGCCTAAAGTCTAAGTTGGGTTAATAGTAATATACATACCAAGTTTCATAAAATTCGGTTCAGCCGTATATGCGTGAAAAGGTAACAAACAAACAAACAAACAAACAAACAAACAAACAAACATACACGAAAGAAACAAAATGCAGTTATGGTGTCTATGACATGTGAAACGAAAAGTTATCGTGAAATTTCGCGAAAAAAATCAATGTACAGAAAGAGGTTACAATTTTATATATATACTAGCTCAGATACCCACCCGGCTTCGCCCGGGAATTCATTTGAGTCTGAATGGTGATGGTATTTTTTTGGCGAGGCTTTACTTTGCAAACTATTTTGACATTTACCCATCCCAGTTTTAAGGGTTTATACCCGTTTTTGGCATTTTTTAATACTAAAATTAATTTTTTATGTAAGACTTCACTGTTCAAACCATAATCATGGGTAGTATTTATTACAATTAAATATCATCTATAATGAACATATTTCCTTTCAAAAGCCAATCCGAGCTCACATAGTATAGGCAAAGTTTTGCACGTATGATTATATTTGTAATAGTGAATCTCACTGGAAATCGCTTCCAGGAATGCCAGACGGGAAATAAGTTAATTCAATTAACTGGTCCCGTCATCTTCCGCTCCCGCATGAGACTTCTCAACATTCTTCTACTTATATTATTGATGCAAAACATTATTTTAGAATTTATCTACCGGATGGAATTAAATAATAGTGGTACCCTGAAAATATCATATCGAGTTTAAACGCATATTGTTTTTTGTCATAATGACATTACCATTAACGTTTAATTGTTATTATATTAGATATTTGTTTCAATAACTTCAAGGTACATTATAGAAAATAAATAATGGAAATGCTCTTATAGTTTATATTTCTATTGGAAATAAATAACAAAGTTATTTTCTAGGAAAAATAAATAAATGAGGAGGGGATGACGAAGATTTATAACCTCACTAATCCGAATCATACTTTGAACTATCATATAAGACGAAAACATAACATCATTTGTCATAATATTCATTTATTAAAACCCCTTAAATAAGTACTAATATAATTATTGACTCCCGTTTAGCGTATATCCCGTGTTTACTTCATTTTACGACAAAAGTGAATGCACACAAAAGTTACTCTAAATATCAAAGTAAACAACTTTTGTTATGTGCACGTTTGCTGAAAAACAAATAGAAAATAAAAAAGCGAGTTTTTCATTGCAGCCTCTCTTATAATCCCCACTCCCCTTTGAACCTAAAATTTATAATATAGCTTATAATCATGGAAGAATTAATGCTTATTCACATACCGAGTTTTGCTAAGTTCGGTTCAATCGTTAGTGCCCAACAAAGTTGTTGGCTTCCGCTTTAGATTTTAGTGTATATCTCGTTTATACTTTTCTATACGGCAAAAGTGAATATAACAAAAGTTACTGAAAATAACAAAATAAACAACTTTTGTCATGTGCATGTTTGTCGAAAAACCAATAGGAAACAAAATATCACTACTGTTAATTTCAGGCCTCCCTTACAAACCCCACTCCTGCTCGTCCATAGAAATGTTGGTATGGCTTATGATAATTAAGGCGTCAACTCTAATAAACATATAGAGTTATATTTAGTTCGGCTGAGTCTTTTGAGCCCAATAAAATTAATGACTCCCGCTGTAGTTTTTAGCTTATAACTCATTTATAGTTCGGCTTACGACAAAAGTGTATATAACAAAAGTTACTCTAAATATCAAAACAAACAAAAAATAATAAATTTGTTATGTTCATAATTGCCGAAAACCCAATAGGAAACGAAATATAGCTATTTTTAATTTCAGGCCTCCCTTATAACCCCCACTCCTGTTCGTCTCAGAGGATATTAATATAGCCTAAAGTCTAAGTTGGGTTAGTAGTAATATCCATACCAAGTTTCATAAAATTTGGTTCAGCCGTTTATGCGTGAAAAGGTAACAAACAAACAAACAAACATACACGAAAGAAACAAAATGCAGTTATGGTGTCTATGACATGTGAAACGAAAAGTTATCGTGAAATTTCGCGAAAAAAATCAATGTACAGACAGAGGTTACAATTTTATATATATATATATAGATATATAGATATATATATATATATATATATATATATATATATATATATATATATATATATCTGTGTGTGTGTGTGTGTGTGTGTGTGTATGTATAATTTTGAACGAACCTCATTTTCGTCATCTCCTGGGTAGGATCGATGGACATTGGAAGAAAATTTCGGAAATCGCGTCATGAGTACGACCTCAATAGCTGATTTCTCTTAAGGGAAATCTGCTAAAAAAACATACGACAACATATTATTGTACACACCAAGAAATTCAAGCCCAAGCAAAACATATGATACTCAATTCGTGGCAGATATCATAGTTGTGTTTGCCACAACTAACGACAGACTTCGAGAACTGCAACATATACTTGGTGAATGGCCTTCCTCAAAAAGGCTATTTAGAAGAAAATAAGTAGTTTTAACGCGGTTGAGAATTGGCCATTCAACATCAACTAACACTTACTTACTTACTCGAGAAGACGAACCCTACTGCCAACACTATAACTGTAGACTTAGTATAAAAGATATACTAACTGACTGCAATCTAAGAATTCTCGTAGACCTCCCATACACTTTAACTGAATTACTACATGACCGTAGCCAGTATGTACACAAGTAGTGTAACATGAAACAACAGCATTTTCAATAAATTGTAATGTAAGACAATACTGAAAATATTTGCAGGAATGAGCATATTTGCGCAAATATCATGAACTGATGATAAAAATTTAACTGAAATGTCGCTCAATCACCCCAGTCGTGAAATGCGATTATTTCTTATAATATCTATTTGTTCTAGTTCGATAAAACTATACTAGTTTTATTGATTGTGTTTTTTTTTTATAGGTGACCAGTTATGTACATTTAAAAAAAAATTAGACCAAACTCCTTATTTATTGTGCTTTATTGTTTGTAGCTCTGATGATGGGGATGCAAATTCCTGAAAACGCTAAGCGATTTTAAAAATTTAATTGTGAGTGGCCACAAAACTGTGTTCTGAATAACCAGTTTAATTTGATTAAATGTGTTTTTCGTTTAGAGCCTTCCTGAATAATTGTTACTATACAGAATATTTCCTTAAGGAGGAATAATTGAAACTATACAGAAAAGTGCAAACAGCAATCAAAGTACACAACCCTCTTAAGTTACACACGTTCAAAAATTGAAAAAGACAATTAAGGCTTACAAATGTTCTGCTTAACTACTCAACTTAGTCAACACCATCCCTTTGTACTGACTGCTCTAACTATCTAAGTCTTGATACAAATTACAGTGACTGTTCTTGCTTTGATGGCACTGATAACTATTATCATTGTTCCTACTGGCCTTTCTTCAGATGATGCAGTTCATATTTCACAGCTCCTAGAAGTACGAGCTTATCCGAATTGTTATGAAAGTAATTATAGTTTTATCCGATCTTCTTGGTTCTCTTTGGAGGGGCGAGTATTAATATTATTTTTTTTCGTCCACTCTTCATTTTTCATGTTATCACATCAGATTTCAGGATATTAATTTAGTTACGCGAGTCATTTCACTTTCATTATAATAGATTTCATATCCATTCCAGGAGCATTATCTCTAACTGACGTATCCATAATTTATATAAACTCATTCAACTAATCTTCAAAATGAAATGAAAAAAAAATATTATTATAAATGTTCTTAAATTTTATAATTATAAATTTTCCAACGTAACGATTGGAATCGTTCCAACGCTACTTCGCGTTGCTGATGAGTCACCCTACTAACAATAAAACGTAACTGTTACAAGTTTGTTTCGGGATGCACTTTCAGTGCGTTGACATTTTTGGGATGACTTCGTTTCGATCTTTCGGATCTCTTCAGCTAGCCGTGTGCTACACGTGAGCTTTTGCACCAAGTGCTAGGCCTAGGACAAAGTTGAGATGAACGGAAATGTATTAAAGTGTACAAAATTTATTATTATAAATGTTCCTAACTGTTAGGGTAATTTTTGTGGATTACAATGTCTATTGTTGGCCCTCCCCACCCCTCACTTTTGCTTTAATTTGTTTCTTGATCGCATCGACTAATTATTGGTTTTATGAGTATATTTTTTAAAATTTTGATCAAAGATGCAGTTAAATGATTATTCTTATTGATAATTATGATTATTATTACGTTGTTTTAAACTCCGCCGCTGGGAATCTATTTCAGTTGTCTTTTGCGGCATATCTCCAGCGGTGTCTATAGTATGGTGGCTCACGATATTTCGCCGGCCTACCAACCGGCATCTTCTGGTGGTCATGTTTCGGGCGTGCTTGTGGCAGCTCTGCCATTCAAGAGCTGCCGCAAGTACACCCGAAACATGACCACCAGAAGAAGCAAGTTGGAAGACCGGCGAAATATCGCGGACCACCACACTATAGACACCGCTGGAGATATACCGCAAAACACAACTGATTATTATTATTTATTAACGTCAACTTCTCGCTACTATGGCTAATCGGGACGGGTTTGCTACAGGTTAGCACCCAGTCATGAATAATCAATACTCCTGATTTTGATGTACACCATAATGTGATCCAAGTAACAGTATAGTTCAAATATTACGTTAAAATATACAAGCAATTAAGATGATTAATAGGACTCAAATTAGCCGCTGAATAAATAGGAAATATCAATAGAAACCAAAACCGACCTTTCCTTCACAAACAGTATATTTAAAGCTGTAGAATTCTATCAGTATCTCCATCGTCAGTGTCCTATCAGTAACCAACCAATTTATGCAAAGAATATCAAATTAAAACAAACTAACACTATATATTACAAAAAAAACACACAAAAAATCAGAAATATTACTAAACTAAGAATTTAAAAGCAACAGTATAAAATGTTTAATTTAATGAATAAAGTATATAACTAGCGGACCCGACAGACGTTGTTTTTCAAGCGATTAGGATATTAAACAAAGTATGAAATGAAAAAAAAAATAATATAATAATTCCATTATACTTTATTTTGAAATAACATCAATTTTTCTAAAAACAATTCATTATAATCAATAATGTTTGTTTAATTCTATTTTAATGCGAGTTGATGAACAATATTTTTAGTCAATTCCTGAGGAGTATAAATGAATAAACTTGACGGTTTTCCAAAGCGAGTGCACGCCACATATAATTGGCCGTGTGAATAGACCTTTGCATTGAATGAATACACACAAGAAATGCATGAATGAATGCATACACAAAAGTTTATCCAGCCGTTTAGTTACAGTATAGATAAATAACCTAGATCCCGTCTGCAGTTCCATCTGCCGGGCTTATTTGTAAATCTAAACCATCCAGGGCGTCACCCAAACGCATACAAAAAAAATCATTCAAATCGGTGCAGCCGTTTAGGAGGAGTTCAGCGACATACACAAGTACCGTAGAATTATATATATATATAAAGATAAAATATGCTTAATAAAATGATATTTAGTATGAAGTATATTTTCATAGTAACAGACTATAAGCAAATACTAAAAACAGACATATACAAAAAGTACAAAAATCAGTTAATTGAGATGTAAGAAGTCTTACAATTAAAGTTTTAAGGGTGGTTTCGACTGGGGCCACAAAGGCCTGTGTTTTTCTCTTTGATATTTACCGTCAACCAATGTACCAAATGTATTTATTATGCTATTTATCTATGTAAAATGAAATAATAACTAAGTTTAAGAGTTGATGGGTATCGACTAATAGATAGATATTTTATTGGCTTATGTTTACAAACTTGTTGCCTAGAGTCTGGCCAATCACAGATAGTATGGCTATTAATATCATATAACGTATTAAAAAAAATTGTAAATTAAAATATTATTTCCTAAATTACAGATTAACAGCATATACATGGAATATAATATAAATATTAATCTAAATAATTATAATATTTAATTCAATAAATCATAATTTAATGTAAATGAAGATTAAATAATTTTTTATGTTATTTTCCGTTTCCCTATAAGATTCTGTCTTCTAGCTGGTTGCGGTGATCCGTATATGATGGTAGCGTTGCGGGAGATGAAAGATTAACTATTACATTGCGGCGGTAGAACCGTCCCTGGAGAGGCCAACTGAGCGGTTATCTATGAAGCGGTGTACACACTTTACTGTAGCGGAGAAACTACCCCGGAGAGGGGCAAAGCCCCACTGGCCGTAGAAACAACCCCTGAGAGCGTCAAAGCCCAACTGGCCTGGTCTTTGTAACTAGCCGATGCCTTCTTGAGCTGCAACGTAGTTTCCGCTGTAGGCCACAGCCTTGGTGATCTGCATGTGTGTGGCGGGTTTGTGAACCTAGCGAGCGCGGGATATTCAAATTCAAATGACGACAGAACCGAATACTAATAATAAGTATTATTGTATATAAAAAATAACGTGTCGAATATCGTTGTTTAAGCACCCCCACAAATATAATAAAATTCTTTCCTTAATACTGTTAACTTTCGCAAACTTTTGATAAGAAACAGAAAGCATCATTAACTTTATTTCCACTGTTGTAATAAAAATTGTATACCAATGATGGGTATTCTCTTTGAGGAATTATATATTTGTAAGGAATTTTACCCTGGGTGATGTAAAAGCGGGGCAATACAGTAGTAAATGATTCAAATGTAGATATATATATTTTTGGCACCATATACATACCTCTCCAGTTTTTAAGTGAGTCATTGTCGTAGACTAATAAAAGAAATAAATAAAAATTAAGTGGCCTATTTTACATTTACATAGGTCGCTACCATCAGCAATTTAGGATGATAATGAAATTTTAAATCACATTTTCCCCATGAAAACTTGAGGGTATGTATTTCCAGCATCTTCCATTTAATATAAATCATCTGTTGAGGTTGTACAGCGACGGCATTTACATCGTTACCACAGCACCTACATGTTCCTCCTTTCCAAGTATTGCAGGAAAACTGGATTTTCTCAAGATACAATTTTACATTGTTCCCACTCAAAGGTCAGGTTTTAAAACAGTTTTTATTTTTCTCTGTAGGTTCAAGCCTTTCTCCTGAACTATTTTCGTTAATTAACACAGAGAGAATTTAATTAAATTTACTAGAACGTCTGAAGACCAGTCATGATAATTATTCTGAATATGTTATCATATGATTCATTGTTCACTAGATATTTCATTGAGCTGTTATAAAAGTGGAAAATTTTACATTCCCAATCGTCTTGAATATAAACTAAATCAATGGCTTTAAAATGAATTGTTAAATTAAGAGTTGGGGAGAAAAACATATTTTAAATTGAGTTATTATAAAAAATAAAAAAAAAAGAACTCGGGTTTGAAACCTCGACTCACAATTTCTAGGAACTCTTGAGGTCCTAAGTGGGGTGCTTAGCATATTTTTGGAATTATTCAAAAAGATTCTTTTTACCTTAGTTCGCCTCCTTACAGTCCTTTAGGATTCTTTTCTATTGGAGGGCTTTCTTTCCCCTTGGGCTCTAGGGGCAGAGTGTCTGGTTTAATTTATGTAAATAATACTTTAACTGGGAGCACTAACGAGGGCGGAAGAGTTATCTCAAAAGGCTCGCCTTCTTTAGATCTAGTTCTGTAATATTCAGGTTTGAATATTGATATTTTCTTTGTATCTTGAATTTTTTAATAAAGCCAAACTTTTAGATTAAAAGACGAAAGTATAACTTCTGAATGTCAATTGACTTCGACGATATTTGATCAAGCAAATGTTGATACACAAGTATTGATCTGAGGGAACATTTTATATTCCTATTGACTAAGGACGTTTCCCGTCTCCGATTGGCAGATATATGTATTTGGCACACCAAAAACTAAAATTAAAGAACAGTAACATGTAATATGAACATTTAATCAAAAACGTCCGTCACGCAGGGGCTGTAATAACAAAGCAGATTTCCCACGTGGGTTACGTATTTGCATTTATCCGAAAACTTAAAAGTCTAATGAGAACAAAATTTGGTATTTACGCTTCAAATAATGTGCTTTATAACATAATAGCATATTGTCAATATTATATGAGTAGGAGTGGGGGCTTACAAAAGACCGAAAACTAAAAACTGCACGGTTAATAATCAATATAGTGAAAAAATACACATAACAACATTTATAGAACATTACATTTGCAATAAGAGTGGTTCTATACAATTTGTCGATCTGAAGCACAATAACGGAGATATTAAGAATTTTCGGAATTCTACCCCCCTAACCCCCCCCCCACCCAATGGTCTGATCTCATCGAAAACGATCAAGCTTGATAAACATTAAACAAAAATTGTGACAGCTAGAGTGGTTACATATATATATATATATATATATATATATATATATATATATATATATATATATATATATATATAGGGTTGGCAAATAAGTCCTTTCGGTTTTTGTATTCATGTTTTGTTTACAATATGTCACATTTATCTGATGCAATTAATCCCAACAGAGGATTGTTTATCCTATTTGTAATATGTAAACAGTTAGGTCTGTCGACACTTGTTAAGATTAGGTCAGTATTGCGTTTGTGATCCAGCTGAGAAGATGGACTGTAATTTATTGCATTATAGGCATATTTTGCTATATTATTTCAAAAAAGGAAAGGGAGCCTCAGAGGCTCATAAAAAAATATGCGGGGTCTATGGGGATAAAGCCTTAACAGAGCGCACGTGCCAAAATTGGTTTGCCAAGTTTAGGGCAGGGAATTTTGACATAAACGACGCACCACGACCTGGTCGTCCACAAGAAATTGAAAGCATTGAATGTTGAGGCTATAGTCGATCAAAATCCTTCCCAATCAGTGCGAGACATTGCTGAGGCCCTAGACATATCACATACAAGCGTAGAAAATCATTTGTGGAAGCTCGGCTACGTTTCTAGGCTGAATGTTTGGGTCCCCCACTCTCTGACCGAAGCCAACTTGGCAAAACGCATTTCCATTTGCGATTCCCTGCGAAAACGTCAATAAAACGATCCATTTCTTAAAAGACTTGTGACAGGGGATGAAAAGTGGATTGTCTACGATAATGTGATGCGAAAAAAATCTTGGAGACCTAGCAACGAACCACCTGGAAACAAATCTAAAGCGGGATTGCACCCAAAGAAGATAATGCTTTCTGTATGGTGGGATTTCAAGGGTGTGATTTTTTATGTCCTGCTGCCACAAGGTCATTCTATCAGCATGGGATTATTCAGCTGATGGAGAGATGGGGTAAAGTAATAGAAAATAATGTACATTACATAGTAGATTAAGATAAAAATGATGTTCAAAATATACAATAGTTTTCTTTCTACTTAAAAAACCGAAAGGACTTATTTGCCAACCCTTTATATATATATTTGAACGGATCTAATTTTCGTCATCTGGTAGGTAGAATCGATGGAAATTTGAAGAAAATTTTAGGAAATCGCGTCATGAGTACGACCTCAATAGCTAAAACGTATCAAAAAATTGAATGATATTTTGATAACAATAACACTTGTCTGACATAAGGCAGAAACCGTTACTGTATATGCATCCTTTATAGCGTATTTGCATCATCTCTAAATTACCATTCAACCAATGTTAAAATCCGTCTCTCAGGGCATGAGTCCGTCACCACATGTTCTGTATTCATGTCTAAAAAACCGATGAGTTGAAGGGGCGGGGGGCTTTCTGAAGGTAGAAAATAAGAAAGACCGAATACCTGCCTTAATCCTTGAGTTATGATAAACATCCATAGAGTAATAATTGTAGGCCATGAATAAGTTTGCTAAGATTGGTTCTACAGCTTTTTACAATTAGACTCATTATAACAACGGAAAATGTATTGAATTTTCGCCCCCCCCCCTCTTCTACTTATGTCATAATAACAATAAGCAGTCAACACTAAAGAGCATATTTGTTATTCGCAGTTATCACACCAGGAATAGGGGTGGTTCAGAGGGGGAATTCGAAAATTCAATTTATCCCGATCAAAAAACTATTATAGTGCCAATCTTGTTAAAATATTGAATTTTTACAATTGTTGCTCAATGTGTATTTACGCAAAAATGAAATCGGGAAATTCGTACTTTACGGTTTTCTGGCAGAATATGTTGTCAGTTGAGATCAATATTGTGTCTAGGTCATCGAAACAAAGAATTACAAATTATATAGAAAAAGTCCGTCACTCATGGGCTGCGTAAACTAAGGAGATTTCTCACGTGAAGTTATACAATAGAGAAATCTCCATACGAGAGCCAAACAGTTACGGCAAAGGGCCGAACTAGCTTTTGGCGGGTAAATTCCGTCGTACGTTATGGGCCCACAATTAACAAAAATGCAAATATCTCGGTAGGTTTATTCAAGATAGAGAATAAATGTATAGAACAATATTTATAGTAAATTTAATTTACAATAAGATTGGTTTTATACACTTTTGTGATCCGACGTATGGTAACAGAGATATTTTGAATTTTCAAAAATCCCCCCTCTAAACCCCCTTTCCCTCTGGTACAATTTCAGCCATTAACGAACTTGATCTGTCATTTTACATAAAATAAAAATTGCGACCGCTAGAGCGTTTACAGACATATATATATATATATATATATATATATATATATATATATATATATATATATATATAATTTTGAACGGACCTCACTTTCGTCATCTCCTGGGTAGGATCGATGGACATTTGAAGAAAAGTTTCGAAAATCGAGTACGACCTCAATAGCTGATTTCTCTTAAGGGAAA
Organism: Riptortus pedestris; assembly: GCA_019009955.1. Lineage (NCBI taxonomy): Eukaryota > Metazoa > Arthropoda > Insecta > Hemiptera > Alydidae > Riptortus > Riptortus pedestris. The sequence continues at coordinate 103,802,104 of CM032231.1, read as the reverse complement.
TCTGCTAAACATTAATCTGTTCACCACACAATAGAGTGATAGTTATTAATGGTCTTAATATTTAACTTGTATTTCCAGACTACTTCATGGTAGTTCATGGGTTACTAGGTGTCCTATTTTTCTTAGGAAAAAGGCCCTAAATAAGCGTTAAACATGTCAAGGAGTGAAATCTTGTTGTTGTGGGGGGGGAGTAGATGATGCTGAATGCTATACTTCATCTTAATAAATAATAATATGAGAATATTTCAATACGACCAGTTTGACGTTTGAACGTCAGTTTGATGGAACGATTTACATAAACCAATGACATTTACTCAGTTTTGCTATATAGAAAATTTAACAAAGCCATATATATCTCTCTCTCGAAGAGGGAATAATGCTGACCTAAATGAACGGAATTAGTTGTCATTGGCATTATACAGCGCACTTTATCCTCTGGAAGTGGCAATTCCAATGCCTCGAATGGATAAACATATTGACACCTGTCATCCCTCCGTTTGACACATTGAATTGTTAGGACTCGACCAAACATTAATGGACAGAATTACCAAAGGATTACGCCACAAATTCCTGTCAATAATGTCACTTTCAAAGTTTTTCCGTATGTATAATTGTTTCTTATGGAAGTCTTTAATTACCGTATTAAAAAGTGTATTCTATATAAGAATACGGTTGTATTTGAGGCATAATTGTAGATTCAGTATAGTGGGGCTTTTTTTTTTTTTAATATTTATTCGTATATTTGCAACAATATATAAATATTACTAGCAAATGATATGCATGGTAATAACAATTGGCTTGACTATTGACTTGAGGTGGGAATTTTTTCGTTGACATTATCCACATTGGAGGGAACATTGGATTGTACTAAGTTGTACTAGTTATACTGTGCACTACACAAGAAGATCTCTTGGCCACTCACGCATCAGCCGTCGTCTTGGGTTTTCTGGAATATGGGTAGATTAAAGTGATTCAACTAAAGGATTAAGGGGGGGGGGGTGTGCGGGAAGGAGAGATTGGAATTTCTGATATCGGGATTTGCGAGGGTTTGGACAAAACGAATGTTCAGGTCATTATGGAGAGTTACATTGGATACGTAAAATGGGGAATCTGTAATTTTGCGGGGTGTGCTGGATTGGATGGTTTGGATTTTGTAGGAATTTGATGGTTTAGTGGAATCCCAAAGTTCAAGTCCTTATGCCCTTATATTGGTCTGAGTACTGTAGTATAAATCAATCGTTTGTTATGCAGTGATAGTTTAGATCTGTTGTCAAGTAGTCTTAGTAGAAGTCGGTACCGTAGATTCAATTCTTGTCTTTTTAATGTGGTGTGAGGTTTCCAAGTTAGTCGCTTGTCTAACGTGAGTCCTAGATACCTAATTTGTGATTTTTGAGGAATTGGTGCGCTATTGAGTGTAACTGGAGGGCAAATGGAGCTTCGTAGAGTAAATGTTACATGGCTTGATTTGCTGTTGTTGACCTTGATCCTCCAGGATTCTAGCAGAGCTAGGTGTTCTTGTAGATATGCGGATGCCATATTTGGGTCTGAGTACGACTAAATGGTGCTCAGGTTGGCCATTGGAGTCAAGACGTTTGTCTTAATCTCTACATGGCAAATAAGGAGTTGAGATGTAGTTTTCCCGTCTGTGCAAAAAGAATTTATTTAGTGTCGAACTCATTAAATAAAATCCATAGTTCCATGCTGACTGGGAACCTGTAGATATCCTGGTAACCTGTAGATAACCCGTCCCAATTAGCTGTATCAGAACAAAGTGGATTTTAACAAATAACAATAACTTCAAAATAGTATTAATAACCGTTAACCTTATTTTTAACACGCGTTTCTTGATATAATAAGGTTAGTGTATTATTTATTATTTCTGGTCCACCTAGAGTAGCGAGTTCGGTAGAAAACTATCTAGTAACAGGCTCACTAAATAAATTCCTTAGTTCCATCCTTATATCGCTTTCAAGAGACCTTTATAATGCGAGTTACATGCAAATTCGTAGTGTGTAGACGTCACCAATTACGATATTACGTTCTAGCATGAAAATGTTAATTCGATGTATACCATATTCGATATTTAACAGTTTCTGTCAATAATAATAATCATATTTGTTATTTGCTGAAATGGGACTTGAAATAGTAGGGGTTTAGGGTGTGGGGGCACGTAAATTAAAAATATATCCGTTATTATGTGTTGGATAGTGATAATTATAGAACGTATCTTAGTAAACTATTGATGGTATACAATTGATGTTCTATTTCTCGTAACTCAAATACTAATCAAGTTATTATTACTTTCTAGTTTTCATCCCTTAGTAGGTATCCCCCACTTCTACTCATAGGTTTTTTTATATATATTTCACAGCAATATTGTTGGAAGCTAAGAATATTGTGTACTTGGACAGAGAAAAAGACGTCCAATTCTTTACAAGTTATCTATTTCAGCGCTAAGCGCTTTCGAAGACCATGGTCTCCATCTTCAGAGCTACACATAAAACCAACAAGGTCAATAACGCCTATATACATTACAACAGGGCCATTAATCACGCTAAAATCGATCAATAAAAACACAGAATAGTATGTAATGTAGAATGTAGAAATAGAGAATATGTGGTGAGATGAGGTTTCAAGTATGAGGTACCACCACGTGGCAATCTGCTTAGTTTAAGAAGCCCCTGCTTGGCGCAGTCTTTAACGAATAGGGAATGCACTTGTGATAATAAAAATAATAATAATGGGATGAAGCGATGATAACTGACCATACTGTGCACCATAACAAACCGGATATTCTCATTATTGACAAGATCAATAAGACTGCTGATGTTATTGACATTGCAGTACCCAATGATGAGAATATTCGAAAATCCCAAGCCGAAAAATTAAGAAAATATCAAGAATTGGCTATCGAGCTCAAAGAGGTATACAAACTGAAATCTGCCATAGTTACGCCTATTATAGTAAGTTCAAATGGACTAGTGCCAAAAACAACGATAGCAGGCACCAAGAACAAATAAATTCCCCATAACATGTGACAATTACAAACTCCATATCGGATATGGATTTTACTCCAGTTTTTCACTGAGAATAAGCCTCCCAAAAGAAATAATAATAATAATTATCTAATATTTATCTCAGTTTTTACTGAGTATAAACCTCCCCCATAATAATAATAATAAAGTATGTTTATTTTGAAATTTAAAGTAATTTACATGTAAAATATACACTTAAGTTATCATAGTAATATATTTCCTTATACTATATATAACATACATAAATATGCACTCATAAGTCCGTCTGTTGAGTTCGGCCATTATTTACTAAATTATCAATCAGCATGATTGATTACTGCTATATAGATATATAATCATAACATTAACATAATATTACAATATTCTAAATAAAACAAATAATCTTTTATAATAATTCTATCTTTAAAAACAACAAAAAAAATAAACTAATTATTAATATTTATTTACAAATAAAAATAAAAAATAAAGGAATAGTAAATAGAAAAACTTATCCATTATACTCAGCTACAAGTAACTTTCTATATCTCTGTGCAACACATAGATATTTATAAAGGGCCTGCCAATCTTTGCCATTCAAAAACAAAATAAATTCATTTTGGCTAAATTTTGATGAGCCAAGGAACTGTTTCCTAAATTCACTAAGCACTGGGCATACTGCTATAAAATGATATGTATTTTCTAATTCATTCATATTACATAAGGTGCATATCCATAGGCCGTTAGTTCTACATACTGAATAATTCAGATTTAACATTTCCCCCCTTGCTTTCATTATAAGGCTTGTGAAATGTAAACTATTGCTGTTCAAATAACTATTACTCTCTAAAATTACATTGAGAATCTTGTAATTAGAGTGAAACCTAGAATGATTTGCCTTTCCCAACATTTCTTCAATAAATTGCAATGTTAATTTTCCCAATATTATTTCTATTTTTTTAATTCTACTTCCTTGCTCTTTAATCCAGCTACAATTTACACCCTGATACTCCTTGCTGATATTTTCAATACTCCTAAACCAATTAGCCTGTTTTTCAATTGTATGCTCAGCAATAATTCTGGGCCAACGATGACTTGGGAGGTTTAATGATCTACTTAAATAATTTAAGAATAATTTAAGAGTGAAAAAGTAAAGCGGGTAACGCTTAGTTTCCAAAAACAACATATAATTGGGACAGTTTTTTGGAAGTGCAAACATCTTTTTAATAAAGTATTTTTGAATTAATTCAACCTCAACATATTTTTCATAGCCCCAGAATTGTGTGCCATAGCACATAACTGCTCTTGAAGTAGATTCGAATACACTACACTTGGACTCGAGTGGTATATTTTGATTAGTGATAAATGTGTGAATTAATTCCAAATTTGACTGTATTGATCTTTTCCCTGAAATGATGTTTCATTACCAGTCGAGGAGTGAGTGAATGAATGCACTTGTAAATTATTTATTAATGTCCACTGTTTGCAGTTGAGGCTAATTGGGACGGGTTATCTACAGGTTACCACCCTTTTCTAGCCAGGGCGGGCCTAAGGATTTTATTTAATGAATTCCGTTACTAAAAAAATTCCCTGCCCAAGCGGGAATCGAACTCGCCACTCTAGGTTCACCATGTGAGATTAAGGTCAAGGCTTTAACTCCCATGGCTAACCTGAGCCCCAAAAAATCAAGGCTAACCTTGCGCAGAGGCAATATCGTAACCAATGAAGGTCTACTGAGGTGCGATTATTATTGCTAGTTGAATGTACTTTTAATAAATAATTTAAATAAGAGCATTTATTATTTCTATAAATTGTGTAAATTATGAGGCCAAACGGTCCCTAATTATTTTTTTACATCCTAACCTTCATTGAGGTGATTACCCATCGTTACTTTAGTTCAAATTTTGTTGAAATTTACTGAAATATTCGATTTTAGTTTCATAAGATACGTTATATGCCAAAATTTCGCAATTAGTTCCCAGAATGTTAAGGGAAACCTATGGAGTATGCATGTGGGTCATCTTAATTATTAATTAATTTAATGTTCTTCCTGGTATTGGACCTCAACCAATAACATATATTTCGCATTCCAACTCGATTCTATAACTGCTTGCTGCCAAATTAGTTACCCATTCGGACTGACAGGCAGACAAATTTCTTCTACTCAATTACCAGGATTCGCTAACGGCTAGGTATTGTTTTTCAACATTAATGTTAGAAAAAAACTAGTAAAAGAAAAACTGCGCCTTCGTCAGAAACATTAAACATATTGTGAGCATGATGTAACTTAGTCAAATGCATGAAGTTCAATCAAATGCTTTTATAGAATTACCAGCATTGATAACAAATAATAGTCGGTGAGCGTTTGTTTACGTAGAATAGTCAAGGGCGCACTATTATGATAAGTTTTTAGCAGATTTCCCTTAAGGTGTGACGAAAATGAGATCCAATCAAAATGATATATATATGTGTGTGTGAATGTGTGTGTGTGTGTGTGTATGTTACCACTCTAGAGGCCGCAATTATTGTTTAATCGTTACCAAACTCGATATTTAGTCATTTTATGTAAAAAGAAAGATCAAGTTCGTTAAGGGCTAAAATGGGACCAGGGGGAGGGGGTTTAGAGGGGAGAATTAAAAAAAAACAAAATTATTCCGTTATTGTACGTCGGATCGAAAAATATTATAGAACTAATCTTATTTTAAATTTAATTGTCAATAAAAGTTGTCATATACATATTTTCTCTAGGTTAACCAAGATATTTGGAATTTTTAGTTTTCAGTAAACCCCCACTGCTACTCATGTCCTAACAACAATAGGCTGTTTTGACATGAACCTCTTTATTCTAAGCTTAATTTCCAAATATTGTTTCTGTTTTACCTATAATACGCGAGATACATGCAAATTCGTTGTACAATGACGACATCAATTTAGATTTTACATTCTTGTCTCAAAAATCTTAATTTCATCTACACCATACTCGATATTTAACCGTTTTTTTTTTATTATAACACTAAAGATCATATTTGTGATTGACAGAAATCGGACCAATAATAGGGAGGGGGGGGGGGGTGGTTAGTGAGAAGAATTTGAAATATCAAAATATCTCCATTATGAAGAGTCGGATCGTAAAATGTAATAGAATCAATCTTGTTGAACTATCAAATTTCTACGATTTTTGTTCTGTGCTAAGGAGTACTAACCCAATTGTAACTCAAGTACTAACCAAGTTACTGGTACTTTTTTTTATTTTCAGCTTTCAGTTACCCCCCCCCTCTTTGATTTATCTGTATTTTCTTAGAAATCCTTCATTATAAATAGAAAACTACACATAGTTAGCACACTGAGATGAGATTACAGGTGTGATATATCAGCACGCGGGAAATCTGATTAGTTTACGCAGCCCCTGCGTAACCTACTTTTTTATGAATAGAAATCATTGTTCCACAGTTTACTACCAGAGTGTGCTGGTTTCGTTACGTGTGTACGGAGAATCTGGTGAGTGAGGTAAAGGGACAAACAGCGCTGACAGGCTGTTTAAAAACTTAGGGATTGACTTAATTTCAACTTGCCTGAAATTATGTGAGTAATATATTAGTTTTCGTTAGCAACTTCATTTTTAATTTATTTTGCGAATAAAATGACTTTGTACTAATAGTAATCACTTCGAATTCGTTCATTTCAATTTGTACGTTACGGTTTCTATGGTTGTTACAATAATTACTCAAAGTTTGTGACCTGGCGTTGACATCACGTGTGATCGAGAGGTCGGCTACTGATGTGACGGCCTTTATTTACATGCTGGCTTATTACCCGGATGACTATGGCTTCGATAATTAAGTAATTCGATACTCAAGGTCCAACCGACAGTTAGTTAGTAGTGGTCAGGTCTCGTGTTTCATATCGCCACTCCATTACCTCTAATTAGGGAGTTTATACCACGCATGATTTTTAGCGTTTGGTTTTCACGCAGAAACTCACTAAAGTAATTTTGAGAGCTCTGCATATCAAAGAGCCTAGATGGCGAATGAAAGCTAACGCCGAAATAATTAATTTGAATGACATTACTTATCCAATTGAGAAACACAACGATAGTTAGGCTTGTGGATCGAATGGAACAATGCAGTCTGCCCTGGAGTAAGGAAATGATAAACATTACACCCGGAGGAAACGGAAAGAAAAGTCCGTCACGCAGGGGATGCGTGAACTAAGCAGATTTCCCTCGTGAAGCTTAGTAATTGATAAATCTTCATACTGCCAATACAACACCACCGTGAATAAATACAAACGGAAATAAGAAATGTTTCAGTCACTTTCAATAACCTGCCGACAGGAGGCGTTTAAAATGTAAACAAACAGATCAGCCAGCCTCACACCGGAAAGAAAACAATTACTGAAATATATCAGAATATAACATATTAATTTTATGGAGAACTATTTACTATATCTAATTAATAATTAGTCAAAATAATAGTTATCTTAATCAATCAAATTTTAATAATCTAAGACCTTAATACGGGAGGGGGGGGGGGGGGCGACCCAGGACGTATTTACAAGTATCACGTATAAAAAGGTATCTTGAATACAATATTTGATATTTTAGCTTTGAATAATGTGCTTTATTATATAACAGAGTATTGTTTCTGTAACATGAGTAGAAATGGGGATTGGCTGAAGGCTTAAAACTGAAACTGAATAATTATTGTACATCTAATTTCAATAAGATTGGTTTTATACACTTTTTGATCCGACGTATAGTAATGGAGATATTTCGAATTTTCGAAAATCCTCCCTTATAAACCCTCCCCCTGTTCCGATTTCAGCCGTTAACGAACTAAATCTTTCTTTTTACATAAAACAACTAAATATCGAGTTTCGTAACGATTATACAATAATTGCGACCGCTAGAGTGGTAACAGACAAATATATATGATATATATATACAGTTTTGAACGGACCTCATTTGATCATCTCCTAGGTAGGATCGATGGATATTTTAAGAAAAATATCGAAAATCGCGTCATGAGTACGACCTCAATAGCTGATTTCCCTTAAAGGAAATCTGCTAAAAATGCTCTGGGAAGGAAGTTTGTTGTCTTTACCTTAATAGGTATCTTTTTAAACAAGTGATTGAAGAAGCCATCACGAAATCCACGACGGAAAGTTAGAGTCGGTGGTTCGGATGCATTGGTCCTTTATGGCCCTAGCGCCTAAATAGTTTCTACCATTTCTTTCTCAACATTAACTATACCTAGAAGAAAAAAGTCCGTCACGCAGGGGCTGCGTGAACTAGCAGATTTCCCTCGCGAAGATTAAGAATAGATAAATCTACATAATGGTGAGACAATAGCACCGTCGATATTAAGTGAATAAATACAAATGATAATAAGAGACCCCCCGACGGGAAGCGTCTGAAACGTAAACAAACAGGTGGGCCAATTTCATACAGGAAAAAAAAACAATTACTGAAATATATTAGAATTCAACATATTAATTTTATTGAAAACTAATTACTATATCTAGTACTGTAATTTATAATGTACCAGAATAACTTTTATCTCAATCAATCATGTTTTAGTAGTCCAAGAACTTAAGACGGGCGGGGGTGCAGAACATTTGCATTTATCTTGTATAATAAAAGTCTCTTGAAAACAATATATGGTATTTAATCTTCGAATAATATGGTTTATTATATGACTGAGTATTGTATATGTAACATGAGAAGAAGTGGGGGTTTGCTGAAGGCTGAAAATGCAAATGTATCAGTTAATATTCAAGATAGAGAATAAACGTGTACAACATTATTTATACACATTTAATTTTCAATAAGATTTTTTTTTCGAAAAACCTCCTCTCCAAGGGTCTGATTTCAGCCACTAACGGTTTGGTCTTTCTTTTTACATAAAAAAATTAAATATCGAGTTTGGTAACGATCGAACAAAAATTGCGACCGCTAGAGCATTAACAGACAAATATATATATATATATATATATATATATATATATATATATATATTTTTCTGATAGCTCTCTCTCTCTCTCTCTCTCTCTCTCTCTCTCTCTCTCTCTCTCTCTCTATATATATATATATATATATATATATATATATATATATATATAATTTTGAACGGACCTCATTTTCGAGATTTCGTAGAATCAATGGACATTTGAAGAATGTTTTCGAAAATCGCGTCATGAGTACGACCTCAGTAGCATTTCCCTGTAGGAAAATCTGCTAACAACTGATAGAGATTATTAAAATAAATTAAATTACTGTCCACTGGAAATTTCAAATATACAACTCAAAGTTATAATTTATCAGGACCTCATAAGTCTTGTAACACTGGTATCAGTTGCTTTGAGGTTCGAAGAGAATTTTGTGCATTTCCCTCTTGGGAAATCTGCTAAAAACTAAGAATGGAATCATAAGCCTTTCAATTTTGAACTGAAAATATAGGATATACAAATAAATAATCATGAGAGCAAATAATAGGCGAAGTGATTACTGAGAATTGTTTTGTTTACAAATAACTTATTTTTATTAGCGAAGACACTATTACTTTTTAATCATTAATTCGTTTATTAACCTCCTTACTTTCATACATTCTTAACCCTTTATTATTTATTTACAATATACTGCATCTATTAATGTCATTAGCGGTAGATCGTTCTATATTTCTTGGAACAAACAAGTTTCAGTTAAAAATGCAAAAAGCCTTTTTGTCTTCTTCATCATCTCTAAGGAGTTCTCTTAGGTTCGGTTTAAGGGTCATAGCTCTTCTTGGAAGATGGTATTTATTACAATTGAGGAGAATATGTGAGACAGTAAGATGGACATTACAACAATCGCATCTTATTGGGAATAAGGTTATCAATAAATAGTTATATGTTAATTTTGTCCAATTCGAATATGGGCAAGAACAACCTCCTCTTCTCGGATTCATCAACTTCCAGTATTCCAACGCTCAGTAATTTCTTTGATTTTTCGCAGATTATTCTCGTGTTTTTTTTGGCCAGTCTGACTTCCACCTTTGAAATATGAGCTCGTTTCCAATCATCTGAGGAGATAAAGGTTACTGTAGTTCCTTCTTCTCGAGGACTACGATCTTCCAAATCCGCCATTTCATTACCTTGCAAACCAAAATGTGAGGAAACCCAAACAGCAGATATGTTTTTTTGTGAGCATTGTATTTGACCTTTCACTAGGCCTGTAAGGTAGCATCGTGACTTCGAATTGGCAAGACTTTGGAGTGAGCTGTATGAGTCCGTAGCGATTACAAATGATTCTTGTTGCATTTGTTCTATATCGTTTATAGCTTGGCGTATAGCCATCAATTCAGCGGTAAAAATCGAATTTACAGAGCTTAACTCTTTATAACAAATCTTCTACAAAACATATGATCTACCAAACATCTGATCTACATCTCCCCCCCCCCTAGATGATCCCCTTCTTCAGCTAGTATCTTCCTTCACCTCAGCTGATCGGCGTGTTTCTTCATCAGCCTTCCTTCTACTTCAACCAGCCAAGTGTTCTGTCCAGTTATCGTCTGGATCACCCCGAGCTTCCAGAACGCCTTCTCTTGCGTGTGGTCAAGCGCATAGACTAACTCTTTTCGCCTCTTTTTTTACGGTATTTGGTCTTCCTCCTTCCCAGAGTCTCCTCCCCATAAATATTTCAGCTGGAGAAAGACCCTTGGACAAGTGAGGTGTTACCCGGTATTTGAGAAGAAAATTATTTAAATTTTCATCTGAAGATATATCCGACTTAGCCGAAAACATCTTATGTTTACAAAGAACTTCTTTTTATTAGCTTAGAGACTGTTATCTATTCTGAATCACAAACTCGTTTATTAATCTCCTAAGTCTCATACATTCTTATCCCTTAATAAGCCATCTTCTACATAAGTTATGATCTACCTAACTTCTGATCTCCAACAGGAAAAAATGGGGTTCTGAGTTTTTAGAGGAATAAATTAAAACCTTTGGATAATCAGACCGCGAGGCCTGACACCCTGTTTGGCTGGCAGGTAAAATTACTATTTTGATACATTCCCTGTCGTTAGTTGGTGTCATTTTAGACCCAAGATCCCTACATCTTTGCCCATGCTCGTACACATATGCCTCACGATGCTGAGTGGGTATAGAGGGTTCGGGCAGAAGAACAAACTCGAATCCAGGAACAGCACATCTGAATTTACATGCGCTCCCCATTTTGGCCCTGGATGACGTTTTGATTTATCATATATGGAATAATTATTACTCTCCCTTGGTTGTAGAATGTTCGTACCATTTCAACACTGCGCACACTGCTTGGCATTTGAGGGTAACGAAACGGTGGAACATTCAATACGTTGATCCATTTATTTTGTGGGGAGCGCCTATCGGAAGTAGAATAATTGTCGGAATGTGTATTGATGGAGCTGCTTTGCATACGGCATTCCTCCCTGTACTCTGGAATCCAGCCTGCTCATTGCCTCCTGTCCTAATTGTCCAGGCAATATTACTCTACCGGATTTATATAGCTCGACAATTGCGCCTGAGTTTCCACTCCTAATGAAGATATATATTGATGAATGTGGCTGAGGTAAAGCGATGCTGGGCTACTGTCAAGAATTTACAAAGATGAACCTTTATCTCACATGGTAAACCTAGAGTGGCGAGTTCGATTCTCGCCTGGGCAAAGGAAATTATTTGGTGACGAAATTCATTAAATAACATCCTAAAATCCCACCCTGGCTAGAAAAGGGTGGTAACCTGTAGATAACCCGTCCCAATTAGCCTGAGTTGCAAAAAGGTGGACGTTAATAAATAATAATAAATAAAAATATGAGCTGGCGAAGAAGATACTCGTCCCTACAAGAGGTGACGAATGAACAAGAAATACCACACCTAAAACATGTTTAAGACAAAAATATTAGAGCACTTTTAAGCATTTTCCCGTAAGTTAAATCGGCAATTGATGTTTTACTCATGACGCGATGTTTGAAACATTTCTCCAAATGTCCATCGATCCTACCACGTAGATGATGAAAATGACGTCGGTTCAAAATGATATATATATATATATATATATATATATATATATATATTTGTCTGTTACTACTCTAGCGGTCGCAATTTTTGTGTTATAGTTAGAGAACTTCATATATAATCGTTTTAAGTAAAAAGAAAGATAATATTCGCTAACGAATGAAATCGAACCACTGGAAGAGGGGTTTAGAGGGGGAGAAGCTTGAAAATTCGAAATATCTCCGTCATTATACATTGGATTGAAAAATTACATAGAACCAATCATATAGCAAATTACATTTGCAGTAAATATTGATATATACCCAATCTCTCTAATATGAATATTAACCGAGATATTTGGAATTTTTACTATTCAGCCCTGAGTAAACCCCCACTCCATCAGATATATAAATTATTAAAACATTCTAAGCGTTTAATATTTTGAATGAATAATTTAAAGAAAACAATGTTGATAACCGTCATGCGGGAGGAGAAGTTGACGGGAGCTAAAGTAGTTAATTTAGTTAACTTATTTCCTGTGAAATGCTGGCATTACTGGAAGTGATTTCTACTGAGATTTACTATTACTATCTTATGTTCAAAACTATGCTTGAACTATACGTGCTCGGATTGTTTTTTGACAGGAAATATGTATATTATAAATGTTATTTAATTATAATAAATGCTATCCATGATTATGGTTTGAATTATTCAAAAAAGTTGTGTAGGAACACATTTTCATTTGTTCTTGAAAACTAAAATTTCTATTCTATTAATCCCCAAATTAACCAGGCCCTTTCGGAGAAACAATACGTCGTTGGGGAAAGTGCAATTGTACACATTGAAGTCTTGCTATAAAAATACCATCATTAGTCAGTCAACAATTTCCCGGGCATCGCCAGGTACCTTAGCTAGTATATATATATTTAAGAATCTCCTCATAATTAATCAATTATTAAAGGAGCAGATGTTAGTTAGCATCTCTCAAAAAAAGGGTTTCTCAACGCTTTAATTGTGAAATGAATTGTTTCTATAATAGTATTTATGAGGTGATATCCGCTTTAATCTGGACAACTTGGTCCTGCTAAAATATTACTTTCAATGTGGAAGTTTGTCTGGTCAATTAAGCCAGCCAAAACTTGGTGAAAACGATTTTAATAAATTATAGGCCCAACAGTTTACGACTTTTGAATTATGATAAAGGTGTTGGCCCAATAATTAGGTTCATTACTTAACCTTCTCTATCATATATAAATTGCTCTCTTGATCGCAGAATATATTAAATTTAAAAAACAATAATCCAATCATTATAATATAATAAATATTAGCTAATACTAGAACTAAAATCATTGACATCACACTGCTCATCTAGAACCTCAGGCCGTTTAAACGTTTTTGTATAGATTTCTATGTGAAAGAGTGGACATAAATTAGTTTCACAAATTCATCCTTCATAAATTCCTTATTTCCTCTTTTTCTTTGAACTATAAATTCAAAATTTGGTAGGTCCAAGCCCAAAAACATTGGTAATTATTTTAATAAATAACTACCCTTTCCTTGGATTTCATCATGTATTAAAAAAGAAAAAAAACACAGTTACGTGTCCACTGTGTATAAATGAATAAGGTGTTTAGTAAATAACCACGAGTAGAGTAAAATTTAAAAAATTACAAAAATAATGGTTAAACATTTTAGTAATAATGTATGTATATTAATAGGAATTTATTTAGTGGCAAACTTATTCAATGAAATTCTTACACCCTGCCTAAAAAAGGGGTATGTTAGATAACCAATTAGTCTTCGAAGCACAAAGTGGACTTTAATAAATAACGTTTTTTAATAAACAAATTAAAGAATTAAACAGTTTGAAAGCTTTAATAATTAACATTTTTGAGTAGAAAAACTACTTAACTAAGTGCATAAACTGGGATCTATAATCCATCCACCATCCAGATTTACGCATTAATAACGTATAATAGATGGTTTGCCCAGTTGAATCATTATTTAGATAGGTTTAATTAATTTAAGCTTTCCACTGAAATTATTATCCCCTATTTTGAAATTTCAAAAATATCTTTGGGCTTAACGACCATTTTTAGTTTTGACCGAAAGTTGAATATCGTGTATGGTATATATCAAATAGACATTTCCGATACAAGAACGTTATTTCTTAATCGATGACTTCATCACACAACTTTATTATGGGTGTATCTCGCATAATAAAGGTCACTTGAAAACAATATTAGGTATTTAAGCTGTAATTACAGTGGGTAGATTGGTTTACATTGGGATGAAAACTCAAACATCAAAATATCTCGATTACTATTCATGATAGCGAAAAGATGTATATGAGAACGTTTATAGGTAATTTACATTGCAATAAAATTTGTTGTGTACAAATTTTCGATCCGACTTATAGTAACGAAAATATTTCAAATTTATGTATGTTCACATTCTCAAACAGCTGTCAGTGTGACACACAGTGTGACAGGTTATCTAAAAGCTGGGTTTTTACACATACGTCTCTAACTCAAGATCAAAGATTTTATGTATACTGGGATTAGGAATTATGTTAGCTTTTGAATAAGTCTTTTGTAGTTAAGTATTATTGGTACTGGCGTGGGCTAGCATGCTTTTAAAGGCCTTCCTTACTTTTGTTCAAGAGCCATTGCTAAGGAAAAGCTTCGAATAACCCAACCACGTTTGTATCATATTCTATGAAGCCTCATTAATCGTATATTTTACTTGTCATTAATCATTTTATTTATAGCATTTATATATTTCGTACATTAAAAACACAAATAAACAATTATAACTATAATTATAATATCCAGACGAAACCATTCTATTTAAAAAGTATAAAAGAATGTTGTTTTCATTTCAATATTTAACCCGTTAGTGATTTGTGAACTGAGATGCGACTGCTGGAGTAAATACATATTAAATGTATTTATTCATCATATAGCACATTTTTAAGCGTAACAACTCCGTTTTTATTTCCCAAGCTTCATCAACAAACATAAAAAAACCAATTAATTTCAGCTGAATGGTCTTATAACGTTAACGCAATAAAAGCTTCACAGGTGATTTTTTTATATACGTGCTGCCAAGGCTTCTATTTTATTTTTTCTAATTTTTCCACTGTAAAGGAACAAAGGAAAAGTTCTTTAAAGCAATTCCGTTGGCGATTAACTGATGAATATATATAGTGAGAGAGAGGGAGAGAGAGAGAGAGGAGAGAGAGAGAGAGAGAGAGAGAGAGAGAGAGAGAGAGAGAGAGAGAGAGAGATTATGGAGAGCTAATTTTAGTTCAAGTTGAATTCATTGAACAAAAACCAAACAAATATTTCGTAACAGTGTATTTTTATTTTGATTTACAAAACAATCCATAGCGTGTTTTGGACTCCAAACCAATTAAATGCTGAGAACTCGGAACTGAAATACTGGGCTCTCCGTTTTAAATTCAATGCCCAATTATTTCCAAAAATCCATTGTTCAGAATATTTCCCAGTCAGCTATATGCCTGAGTTTGAAATACTCCGGAAAATACGTTACAGTCAAGTGAAGTAAAATAACAGTTGTGTTGCCGTCGAAAATAGTTATTTATTATACAAGTGACGAAAGTAGATCATTTTACAACTCGAGTCAAACGTTTCCCCACACGAGCGAAGCGAGTGTGGTAATTTCACGAGAGTTTTAAATTCTACTTTCGTCACGAGTGTAATATTAATTTTTTTTTGTAATCGTGTAATACATGATCAGATCTAACCAGAATATGAACAAAATTAGGATGTTGTGAAGATTATGGAATGTTGTTGGTAGGTTATAAGCATGGTTGTGAAAGGTTATAAGCATAGTTATAAAACAACTAGTGATGATTGTGAAGTAGTGCAGTTATAAACAAGTGCAGGTTATAAACAAGGAAGGTAATTATTATTATATTTAAATTTAAAAATATATTGATTATTTCCACCAATAATTCATTCACATTTCAATTTATTTTGTTAAAATAAATTCTTACAATGTTAAGAAACATTTAAATCATTTACTTTCCAACTTCAAATTATTTTTTAATTTATACTTATTACTAATTAAGAAGGCAATTCACTTTCTTCACTCATTTCAGTTTAGTAATGTTACCATTATTCAACGATTACAGAAAAATAAATGTATACCTAAATAGTTCTAAATACCGTTGGAGAAAATCCCATCTGACTGTCGAACTGAACTATTTATATTCTCTTCTTCAGGGCAAGACTACAGATACTTAAAAGCTATTGTGCCTCCACAAGACTCCAAAAAACAACAACACCATATATATATATATATATATATATATATATATATATATATATATATATATATATATATATAAAATTGTAACCTCTGTCTGAACATTGATTTTTTTCGCGAAAGTCCACGATAACTTTTCGTTTCACATGTCAAAGACATTCATGCATTTTGTTCATTCGTGCCTGTTTGTTTGTTTATTTGTTTGTTTGTTACTCTTATAAAACTTAGTATGTATATTACTACTTACCCAACTTTAAGCTATGTTAATATTCTCTAAGACGAACAGGAGTGGGGGTTATAAGGGAGGCCTGAAATGCGTTATACGCTAAAAATTATAGCGGGAGTCAACAATTTTATTTGGCACAAAAGACTCAACCGAACTAAATAAAACTCGGTATGTGTATTAGCACTAACGCCTTCCTTATAATAAGCCATACTAACATTTCTAGGGACGGGCAGGAGTGGGTATTAAAAAGGAGGACTGAAATTAATAATAGTGATATTTCGTTTCCTATTGCATTTTCGGCAATTATGCACATAACAAAAGTTGTTTATTTTGTTATTTAGAGAAATTTGCTCAACAATTCTTTTCAATATGAACTACCACTTACCTCACCTGGAAAAATGAATTCAAATGTATGTTAATATTTTGTACTTAATAATTCAAATCTATGCATAATGCACAAGAAACGGGAAATATGACAATATGGAGGACAGTGAAGTCTTACATAAAAAATTAATTTTATTATTAACAAATCTATAGAAACAACGGGTATTAACCCTAAACACTGGGACGGGTAAATGTCAAAATATTGTGCAAAATAAATCCTTGCCAAAAATATACCATCACCATTCAGCCGAGAGAGAACAATTGATTTTTGTTTTCATAGTTTGGCAAGGGACACAATTTTTTTTTTTTTTTGGTACAAACTTTATTCATACTGCCCTACATGTTTTGTAGATTACATCCCACCTCTTCAGGGGCTATCCCTCTTCACAAAATAATATCATTAATACAAAAAAAAAAAACAAAAAAAACCAAAAAACTAATAACATTAATTAACAAAACTCTATGGTAATTATTTGCTAGATATTGTATTAATTAGTACCTACTTCCATGATATAATTACAGATTGCTAATAACATTACTGAGTGGACATGCGACTGACACTTCCTCACTAGCGAGGTCGTTTGTACTGTGGTTCCCGAAGTAGGTTACGTCAGCAGACTACAGATCGATTATTTACACGTCGACCTTGAACTCGATTATTTTACGTCATAATTTAAAATCGATTATTTTAAGATCAAATGTTATAGAACTTATGACTGAGGTATTTAATTCCAGGGGTTTTTGTTTCTATTTTTTAGCAGATTTCCTTTAAGGGAAATCAGCTATTGAGGTCGTACTCATAACGCGAGTTTCGAAAAATTTCTTCAAATGTCCATCGATCCTACCCAGGAGATGACGAAAATGAGGTCCGTTCAAAATTATATATATATATATATATATATATATATATATATATATATATATATATATATATTTGTCTGTTACCGCTCTAGCGGTCGCAATTACTGTTTAATCGTTACCAAACTCGATATTTTGTCGTTTTATGTAAAAAGGAAGATCAAGTTCGTTAACAGCTGAAATCGGTCCAGGAAGAGGGGGGGGTTTAGAGGGGAGGATTTTCGAAAATTCAAAATATCTCCGTTACTATAGGTCGGATCGAAAATTTATATATATAAACTCGATATTTAAACGTTTAATGCAAAAAGACAGATCAAGTTCGTTAATGGGTGAAATCGGACCAGTGGGAGGGGGGGGGGTTAGAGGGGGATTTTCGAAAATTCGAAATATCTCCATAAGTCGGATCAAAAAATTGTATAGAACCAATCTTATTGTAAATTACATTTACTATAAATATTGTTCTATACATTTATTCTTTATCTTGGCTATTAACCGAGATATTTGCATTTTTATTTAATATGGGCCGATAGGGGACGACTGTTTCCCGCCAAAAGCTAGTTCGGCCGGTTCCGTAACTGTTCGGCACTCGTAAGGAGATTTCTCTATTGTATAACTTCACGTGGGAAATCTGCTTAGTTTACGCAGCCCCTGCGTGATGGACTTTTTTTTATTATGTGAATATTCTCTATTATTTTTCGCTTAAGAAATTAAGAATAAGAAGAATAATTGAACATTCAAAATATCTCGGTTACAAAAATTCTGATCAAAAACCTTTATAAAACAAAATTTTGTTGGAATATTAATTTTATGCTAACTACTATTGCTTTATATATGTTTCTCTGGCTCGAATATTAACTGAATTACTTGTATTTTTTTTCTGTCTCAGCCTTTTGTAAACCTCGTGTTGTAAATTCCTGTTTACATAGGATTGTTACTGAGAGATAACTAGGGAATAGATTGAGATATGAGATCTTCAGCGTATCATATTCTTGTGCGTGGAAAATGTGCTTAGTCTACGCAGCGCCTGCTTAACGAGTATTCTAATGCACAGGTTTCATCTTTCGACTAAAAATGGATTTGATTAATTCACTACCTTACACTTATCACTTTGAACTATTTACCGTTGGATGGCTTACGTATTTACGTGTCGTATAAGGGTTTCCTGTCAGGAGAATACCTCTTCATATAGCGTTTCTGCATATATGCGAATCTTGACAAGTTGAATATATACGGAGCCTTGGCTAAGTTGTTAGGCGATGATTCCAGTTGGTAGGGCAGGGCTCCCGGTGGAGTATAGGCATCATGACTTATTCATCAGTCCTTCAGTACTAGCAGCATTTCCCTAAGCGCACGTCTGATGAGAGACCAACTCGACTAAAGATTTGTCTTAATGCTCCCCATCAGGGGCCAAGACAAGTGTCCTTCTACGAGAATATATTTAAACAAGTGGTGGGAATCTTTTACCTACTCCTTGCTTGATGCTCCACACGAGGATTTTTAGCAGATTTCCCTTAAGGGAAGCCAGCTATTGATGTCGTACTCATGACGCAATTTTCAAAATTTTTTTTCAAATGTCCATCGATCTTACCCAGGAGATGACGAAAATGAGGTCCGTTCAAAACTGTATATATATGTATATATATATTTGTCTGTTACCGCACTGGCCGTCGCAATTATTATTTAATCATTACCAAACTCGATATTTAGTCGTTTTATGTAAAAAGAAAGATCAAGTTCGTTAACGGGTGAAATCGGGCAAGGGGGAGGGGGGTTTAGAGGGGAGGATTTTCGAAAATTTGAAATATCTCCGTTACTATACGTCGGATCGAAAAATTGCATAGAACCAATCTTATTGCAAATTACATGTACAATAATTATTGTCATATACATTTATTCACTATATTGAATATTAACCGAGATATTTGCTTTTTTCAGTTTTCAGCCTTCAGCAAACCGCCACTTCTACTTATGTTACATAAAAAGTAGTCTGGTACATAATAAATCATATTATTCGAAGCTTAAATACCTAACATTGTATTGAAGAGACCTTTATTATAAGAGATACATTCAATATGTCCCGGTGATCCCCCCCCCCGTCTTAAGGTTTTGGACTACTCAAATTTTATTGATTGAGATAACAATCATTCAGACTCATTATTAATTACAGTAATATACATAGTAAATAGTTCTCAATAAAATTAATATGTTATATTCTGATATGTTTCAGTAATTGTTTTTCTTTCCGGTGTGAGGCGGGCAGACCTGTATGTTTACATTTCTAACGCTTCCTACCGGCAGGTTATTAAAATTGGATGAAAAATTTCTTATTTCTATTTATTCACAGTGGTGTTGTGTTACCAGTATGTAGATTCATCTATTCTAAACTTCACGAGGGAAATCTTCTTAGTTTACGCAGCCCCTGCGTGACGGTTTTTTTTTTTTACTTGTGAAATCAAGAATTGGTTCCAGCAATGTTAAGTAAAATCTCTTTTACCCGAGGAAAGTAAGGAAGTAAAGGATATTTACCCGAATTGGATCAAGCCAGTATTTAAATAGCACTAACGGGTATGCTCGTTTTATAAGCATATTTCTCTAGGAGAAATGAGTTATTGAGGTCGTACTCATGACGCTATTTTTAAAAAATGACAAATGTCCATCGATCCTATATAAAAAATTTATTTGTGATAATTTACTACACTGCATTTAACACTCCATTTAACAAATTACGTTACATGCATAAAAAAAAAGAAGAAAAAAAGAAAAAAGAGAGAAAGTCTATACATTTTGGCTTGCTACACCCTTTGGGATTGCCCCAAGAGGTCAAAAATTATGAGCCTACCCCCGGCTGGGTTGACTTGCATCTACAACATACCCTAACCTAGACTTAACACACAAAAAAAAATAAAAATAAAGCAAAATACATAAAAATAATAGAAATAACCTAAATAAAAAACAAAACTATCGTAACAGAAAAATAAAACAGCTTTGCCAGTCCATAAAAAAGAACAAAATCAAACATAATGTCAAAATAAAAACTCAACTATTTTTTAGAGGGTTAGTCGACAAACCAGGTCTTCACACGGCGGTGGTCCAGTTTTACCCTGAGCTACGTCCTTCGGAGCTCTTCACGCCGACAACTACATCCTGTTCGGAAGGTGGCCATTTCCTAAATGTTCCAAAATTCATATTGCCACCACTTTTTTTTTACTTGCCACGTTTTTTACTTGTGACCCTTGCCATGAAACCACGTAGAACATATAAAAATATTGGGCCCAGAATTGACCTCCATGGCAAATGAATGGAGGGCGAGGAGTTTTATTTTGAAATTATAATTATGAATCTGGGTGAAAAAAGGCTTGAAGAAACATGTCAAATTGAAGAATAAAGCGAAGAAAAAGTCGGTATGTAAGCCACGAAACATGTAGGGCTGTATGAATAAAGTTTTTCGCGCGAACTTTTTTTTTATTGGTGACCCTTGCCACGAAAGTATGAAGTACATATTGGGTCCAGAATAAGAAGAATGAATAAAATATAATGACGAGCAATATTCAAGCTCAACTATTGAGGGTGGATCCAAGGTAAAACAAATCCGACATGTTTTAATCAGGCAGGTAGCGGTAAAAACATCAAAGATGCCATCATGGGAGGCGGTGGGTAGATAGGGTTAGATTTACAATCCGCCTTCCCCTTCGGTCATTTAAAAAATTAAGCTAGCACAGACCAGGAATTCAGAATTTAAGACCTAATAAAAGCAGTAATCGCTACAAAAAGAAACAAAAAAAAAAAAAAAACAGAATAAATACGTCGATTAGTTAATTACCGAGATTGGAAGTTAATTGAAAGAAGGTTGTTTTTGTGCAGGTTTTTGTATCCGCCTAACTTAATAAATGTAATGCTAGAATAAATAAAGTAGTCTATCCAAAGGATTTACTTAAGAAGGTTTTACTGGCATTGGTTGAATTGCATTTGAAAATGGAAATTTATAGCTCTGGTATTTTAAAAATACAGTTTTTACTATAAATGAAAGAATTCATTTGTTCATATAGTTGTGACCTTGCTAGCGATTTTGTCTATTTTATTGTATTATTATTATTATTTATTAACGTGCACTTTTTTGCAACTCAGGCTAATCGGGACGGGTTATCTACAGGTTACCACCCGTTTCTAGTCAGGGTGGGACTTAGGATGTTATTTAATGAATTTCGTCACTAAAAAATTTCCTTTGCCCAGACAAGAATCGAACTCGCAACTCTAGGTTTACCGTGTGAGATTAAGGCCAACGCTTTAACTCACATGGCTAACCTGAGCCCCAAATTTTATTGTATTTTGTAGTGTATTGCTGGATTTTATCGCATTGTCAGCAAACATTAAAATCATTTGAGGTGCCTTTGCTTACTTTATTTGGGCGTAACCTATCAGTCATCTTCAGACTCCAAGATATTAGTTAGACTCCATTAGTTGACATTGGACAGCAGCTATTGTAGAAACCCAAAGTTAAATCTTAATTCCTTGTTGGAAGTAAACCAAGTATTGTATTCTTTTCAGTTGTCGGCTTAAGATTTCAACTGAATTTTTTGACGTTTTGACTCCCTGAATCCATCGACTAATATCTGTTCAACGTCTATACGTTTTGTATGGAAATGCAAAATTTCTGATTACTTCGTACTAATTAGAAATACACAAGATTTCCATTGGACCGATATTACGAGTATTTATCATAAAATCATCTATAAATTATTGTCAATGAAATTTTATGATCGGATGGAATGAAGCAGAGTTATCTTATATGATTTTCAAACAAGACAGAAAAAATTCTCTCACGCAGGGGCTGCGTAAACTAAGCAGATTTCCCTCGAGACGTTTAACAATAGATAAATCTACATACTGGTAAAACACCACCATCGTGATTATTAAGTAAATTAATACAAACGGTAATAAGAAACGTGACGGGAAGCGAAAAAAAATTCGAAAATCGCATAGCTCAATCGACCTCAATAGCTGATTTCCCTTAAGGGAAATCTGCTAATAAGTACAGCATTTTGTTTATTTTTTTTTTTTAAAGAGGAATACAAAGATTTCTTGAGGTGTCCTTATCAAACTTTCTTTATTTTCTTCTCCACTGAGAAAATAAGACGTTTGTATTGTCAAGGTATATATATTTATTTCCTTCTACTTTATGATATTTTTAAGGAGACATTTTGTGCAACTATTGAGCAATTCATTATTTTAATCATGAAGTAGAAAATATTTTAATTTACTGATTGTCCCCTTGTTTATTTTAAGATATACATCCCGTTTAAAAACGTTTGCTTTTTATCAGCCATTTATTCATTTTAAATTAATTCTATTATTTTTATTGATTAACGATGATTTCTGTTCTTCGTCTGAAGTAAAGGAAGTAATTTGAACTAAAGAAATTACGTTTTTCATATTTCAAAAGAATTATCCGCTTTGAGCCCTGAACCCATTATCTTATATGGATTTAGTTGAACCCCAAAAAATAAAAAAATAAAAATGATTTAAATATCATTGTATCCAGTTTCGGCCTGACATCTGTATGTATCTCGTTTATTTCAAAAGGTACTTGCATTAGAATGTTGAAATTTCATCATGATGTAAAATCTAGTTGTGAAGTTCCTCTTTTGATCATAATCAAGCTAAGGATAGAAGGGGAGGGGGTAGGAAGAGAACAAACACAAAAAAATACACCGTTACATGCTCACCAACTTCTGAAATATACGGTTAATATTTAAGGACTTCCTGTAAAATTGTAATCTGATAGATGACCATCGATTTTTGAAATGTCCCCAACTTGAAAAGCTAATGACTTTAAAAGTGAATTGCTAAATAGACATGAATAAAAGTCCGTCACGCAGGGGCTGCGTAGACTCAGCAGATTTCCCACGTGAAGTTTTACAATAGAGAAATCTGCCTAATAACAACAGTAGTAGTAAGGTATCTCTAAAACTATTCACTAGGGACGATCAGTGACGAAAACGGCCGCCCTAGCTCTCGGCGGAATGTCCCGACCATAGCCGACTCCTGCCGACCACACACATAATATAAATGCAAATATCTCGCTTAATATTCAAGATACAGAATAAATATATAGAACAATATTTATAGTAAATTTAATTTGCAATAAGATTGATTCTATACAATTTTTCGATCCGACGTATAGTAACGGAGAGTACGACCTCAATAGCTGATTTCTCTTAAGGGAAATCTGCTAAAAGTTTGATTGTACACGTAGATTTAGAATAAGTTATTTACTAAAAGCACAATTGAAGAGAGAGTAATGTAGTTTGGTTAATATAATAACTCCATTGAACGTGATATAAGGCCAGGAATACATTAATGATGAACAGCTGGAGACATTTCGTGAATAATAGACATTAAAATTAAAATAAAATAATTAATTTCTGGTATAACTGAAATGTTTCCACATTAAGTTAATTTTAGCATATATTTCATGTATTATAATCGATGATAAACTTGACCTAAGCCTTAAAGAAACAATAGAACTTTAATAAAATATTCTTTTACTAATAACTGCGGCAAAGCAATTGATGCATGCTGAATAATTAATTAATCACGCAGTGATGCATTGCTATGGAATTGATAATAATCTAGGAGGCATTGCCTTAATCAGTCTTTGAACAATAACCTTCTATCAAATACATAAATACTTCTTATACAATTCACTTATTTATTCAAGGATACGTTTAGACATAGATGAAATTAGCAAAATGAACATGTGTTCATCCAAAAAGTCCGTCACGCAGGGGCTGTGTAAACTAAGCAGATTTCCCTCGTGAAGTTTAGTAATAGATAAATCTACATACTGGTAACACAATACCACCGTGAATATATACAAACGGAAATAAGAAATGGTTCATCCAATTTCAATAACCGGCCGACAGGAAGCGTTTGGTTAGAAATGTAAACAAACGGGTCTGCCCGCCTCACACCGGAAAGAAAAAACTATTACTGAAATATTATCAGGAAATATAGATTTTTAATTTTATTGAGAACTATTTACTATATGGAGTAATGTAATTAATAATGAGTAAGAATAATTGTTATCCCTATCAATCAAATTTTAGTAGTCCTAAAGACCTTAACCTTAAGACGGAAGGGGGGGGGGGAGATTTCCAGGAAATATTTGCATGTATATAGTATAATAAAGGACTCTTGAATCCAATTTTTGGTATTTAAAACTTTGAATGACATTAACGTGATTTATTATGTAGCAGAGTATTGTTTATGTAACATTGGTAGGAAGTGACGGTTTGCTGGTGCTGAAACGTGAAAAATGCCAATATCTCCGTTAATATTCAAGATAGTGAATTAATATATATATAACAATATGTGTAGTAAATTCAATTTACAATAAGAATTGTTCTATACAAATTTTCGATCCGACCTATAGTAACGGAGATATATTTTGAATTTTCGAAAATCCTCCCCTCTAAACCCCCCCTCTTCCTGGACCGATTTCAGCTGTTAACGAACTTGATCTTCCTTTTTACATAAAACGACTAAATATCGAATTTGGTAATGATTAAACAATAAATTGCGACCGCTAGAGCGGTAACAGACATATATATATATAAAAATATATCTATATTTTATAAATATTTTTTTATACATATATATAGTATATATATATATATATATATATACTATATATATATATATATAAAATTGTAACTCTGTCTGTACATTTGATTTTTTTCGCGAAATCCCCCCCCCCCCCCCCCCCCCCCCCGGATACTTTTCGTTTCACAAGTCATAGACACCCATTAACTGCATTTTGTTTCTTTGGTGCCTGTTTGTTTGTTTATTTGTTTGTGTTTGTTTGTTTGTTTGTTACTTTTCACGCATAAACGCTAAACCGAATTTTCCTCAATGAAACTTGGTAATGTATTACTTACTAGCCCAACATAGACTTTAGGCTATATTAACATCTCTAAGACGAACAGGCAGTGGGGGTTATAAGGTAGGCCTGAACTGAAATTAAGAAAATTTAGCGATATTCGTTTCCCTAATGCATTTTTCAGCAAATATGCCCATAACAAAAGTTGTTGTATTTTGTAATTTAAAAATTAAGTAACTTTTTTGTATATACACGTTTTTTCGTATATCTGAATTATAACGGAGATATACGCTGAAAACCTATAGCGGAAGTGGGAACCATTTTATTTGGGACAAAAGACCCAACCGAAATAAATAAAACTCGTATATGTATTAGCACTAACGCTTTTAATTATAACAAGCCATGCCAACATTTTCTAGGGACGGGCCAGGAGTGGGGGTTATAAGGAACCTGAAATAAAAATAGCGATATTTCGTTTCCTATTGGTTTTTCCGCAAATATAAACATAACAAAAGTTGTTTATTTTGTTATTTGCAGGAGTAACTTTTGTTATATACACTTATCTGTCGTATACCTAAGTATAAATGAGTTATACGTAAAACTTTAAGCGGGCACTAACGGTCTGAACCGAACTTAACAAAACTCGGTATGTCAATTCAGTCATAATTCTTCCATGATTATAAGTTATATTAAAATTAACTCCTTTCTTTTTTAACGGAGGGGGGTTCATCCCAAACCCACAAACCCATACACTCTCTTTAAAAATCCTCATATTTACATGTATAAGAGACCCCCCCCCCCCCCCCCCCCCCAAATATAAAAATATCGAACCCCCCCCACCCACCCAACTGGGGATGCCTTATCTAACCTAACCAAATTCCCCCTTTTCCCCCCCCCCTCATCCCCCCCCCCTTGATGCCTATCGAAACAAATAATATTAGCAAATCCACGGCAAAGAAGGGTATCAATCCTAAACTCTGGGACTGGTAAATGTCAAAATATTGTGAAATGTAAAGCCTGCTAAAAAATACCATCACCATTCAGCCTCAAATGAATTCCCGGGCGAAAGCGGGTATCTGAGCTAGTATATATAATATATATACATATATATTATATACATATATATATATATATATATATATCATATATATATAACAGGGGGGGGGGGGGGGTTTTGAACGGGGCCTCATTTTCGTCATCTCCTGGTAGGATCGATGGACCAATATATTGTGAAGAAAAATTTCAAAAAATCGCGCCCCCCCCCCCCCCCCCCCCCCCCCCCCCCCCCCCCCCCTCATGAGTACAACCTCAATAGCTGATTTCGCTTAAGGGAAATCTACTAAAATGTATGCACATTTTTAGCAGATTTCGTTTAAGGGAAATCAGCTATTAGGGCGTACTCATGTCGGGATTTTCGACATCTTTCTTCATCGATCCTACCTAGAGGGGACGACGAAATGAGTCCTGGTGCCAAAATAAATATATAATATATTATTTATATATATATGTATATATATATATATATATATATATATATATATATGTACGCGTGTTACCGCTCTAGCGGTCGCAATTTTTGTTTTGTCGTTACCACACGATATAAAATTGTTTTATGTAATAAGGAAGATCACGTTCGTTAAAGGCTAAAATCGGACAAGGGGAAGGGGTTAGGGGGGGGGAGAAATTCGAGAATTCTTAATATCCTATCTTATTGGAAATTTAATTATTTATAAATGTTGGTATGTATATTTTTTCACTACCTTGATTATTAACCGAGATATTTGCATTTTTTTCATTTTCAAACCCCCTCTCCTAATTGTCTCATATTTACAATATGCTATTATGTTATGAAGCACTTTATTTGAAACCTAAATACCAAATATTGTTCTCATTGAAATTTCACCTTTTGAGATAAATGGAAATACGTAACGTAAGTGCAATCTGCATAATTAATGCAGCCCCTCCGTTATGGATTTTTATATATTCTTGCTGTAAAAAAACTTCCGAAAGTCTTGCACTAGTGATCTCATCTCACCACATGTTCTGACTGAAAACCAGAAAGTATGATTTACTCACTTACTATTCGACTTACGAAAAATGCATAGAATAACAACTATAGAGCACCTATTTTTTAATAAGATCGGTTCTATAACATTTTTCTACCGGACTTATAATAATGCAGCTATTTTGATCTTACGAATTCCACCCCTCTAACCCCCTCTGAAATTCTTTTGCGATTAATAACAACTACATAGACCAGGGGTCTCCAAACTACGGCCCGAGGGCCACATCCGGCCCGCGGACAGATTTTGTCCGGCCCGCGGAGAGCTAGCATACTTGAAAACTCCTTTTAGAGAACATATTTTTTATAGCAAATTAAATTTAGTTTACTGAAGTATTCTAAATTTATGTTGAATAATTATTAATATGACATCTACATTGATATGGTCATAGGCTAACTACTCATAACAAATTGTTGTATGGCTTATTGTTATTGTTTTTTTTGTGATAAGTTGGATAAAGAAACACAGAATTTTAATGTAATGAGTAAAGACATGTAAAATTATATGCAGAAAATTTAACTTCAGTATATAATAACTAACAAATTATTGAAATGAATCCAACTAACATTTTATACATATAATTATAAATAAACATAAAAACAAACTTATAACAAGTATAATGACATATGAAATACTAATGAGATTTAATGTAATTGAGATTTTCCACTGACAATAGTTTGTAGTTGTGGACTAATTTTACTTGTACCAATTATTAAAAAGAGATTTAAGATGCTCATCATTAATTTAGATCTGTAAACATTTTTGTTGTACATCATTTTGGAGAAGGTCTTCTCACTCAAATAAGTATTAACAAAAACATATAACAGCTCACGAACAAATTTTTGCGGACTTTAGTCCGATTTGCAGCCTTTTTTAAACGTTGCGTACTTTTTCGGACTTTTTTTTTTTTTTTTCATCAGTGGACTATTTTACTTTTTATCATCGGCAACAATGATAATATGGTTTTGGCCCTCGGAACTTACTGGAGTAATCAGTATGGCCATAAGGCTGGAAAGTTTGGAGACACCTGATATAGACAATTCAATTTACAAGGTTGGTTCCATACAATTTTTCTATCTGACTTATAGTAACGATGATATCTGGAATTTACGAAATTCCCCCTCCATCCCACTAGTCCGATTTCTTAGTCCGAACTTAATATTTAGTTTTAGCAGATTTCCCCTAAGGGAAATCAGCTATTGAGGTCGTACTCATGACGCGAGTTTCGAAAAATTTCTTCAAATGACCATCGATCCTGCCCAGGAGATGACGAAAATGAGGTCCGTTAAAAATTATATATATATATATATATATATATATATATATATATATATATATAATTGTCTGTTAACGCTCTAGCGGTCGGAATTTTCGATTGATCGTTACCAAACTCGATATTTAAACTTTTTATGTAAAAAGACAGATCTAGTTCGTTAATGGCTGAAATCGGCCCAGTGGGAGGGGGGGGGGTTTAGAGCGGAGGATTTTCGAAAATTCTAAATATCTCCGTTACTATACGTCGGATCGAAACATTATATAGAAGCAATCTTATTTCAAATTACATTTGCTATAAATACTGTTATATACATTTATTCTGTATCTTGAATATTTACCGAGATATTGGCATTTTTCTGTTTTCATCTTCTGAGACGAGATCGGCTAACTTCGGGTCTACTCGTGAGTTTCCGTCAAGAGCTAGTTCGGGTCATTCGCGTAACTGTACGGCTCTCTATTCTGAAATTTCTCTATTGTAAAACTTCACATGGGAAATCTGCTTAGTTTACGCAGCGCCTGCGTGATGGACTTTTATCTCTTATCATTAGTTTTACATAAAACGCGTATATTTTCAGTTTGGTAACGAAAATATAATAATTGCAAATATAAGATTGAAATAACATTAACAAACATATATATATAATTTTGAACGAACCTTATTTTGGTCATCTCCTGGGTAGGATTGATGGACATTTGAGGAAATATTTCCTCGTAGAACCTCAATAGCTGATTTCCCTTATGGGAAATCTGGTAACAAAAAATAAATAGCTGTAATAAAATAAATTATATATTTCAAATTTATAACTATTATGATTTATATATTAACTCATTAACCCATGGGCTTCAATATGTACTATAGGAATGTTGAGAATACATTTTACGAATGATGTTATTCATTTACCTCCACTTTATGGAGCTGAAGGTAATCGGAATAGGTTATCTACAGGTCCCGACCACTTTCTAGCCAGGGTGGGACTAAGAATTTTATTTAGAGAGTTTTCCCACTAAATATAATACATACTTATTACACACTTGGGAATGAAGCCCATGACTCTAAATGTACCAAGTTCATTAAGTCACTTGATTATCCAGAGCCCTAATAATTTTAACATAAGGGTTAGGGTTAGAAACCTTAGAATTTCAAAATCTTTCTTACTTTTTTGTTAAAAGTGAAAATTATTTTAAAATAAAAAAAATGCCGAACTGAAGAGTTCTGTTAGGAAATATTGAAAGTTTTCCCATTCAACGTGGGGAGTTACACCAAACTTTTGCAATAATCACCTAATTATGGATTCCAACATATTTCACAAAACTTGAAGCTCGACGGTAGAGCTTCCTAAAGAATTCCGGAAAGTTTTCCTAGTAGTTATTTACGATTTTGCACCACAGAGTTAACCCAATGTATCTCTCCATATCAGCTGGCATAAAGTTAGTGAAGAAGTTTCGTATTTTCTAAACTCTGGAACAGCTGATAACTGATATTAATAAAATTATTTCCAAATTACTCACACGTTTATTGTGTGATGATAGAATAATTGGTCTAAATGTTATATTATTATTATTTATTAACGTCCACTTTTTGCAACTTAGGCTAATTGGGACGGGTTATCTACAGGTTACCACCCTTTTCTAGCCAGGGTGGGATTTTAGGACGTTATTTAATGAATTTCGTCACTAAATAATTTCCTTTGCCCAGGCAAGAATCGAACTCGCCACTCTAGGTTTACCATATGAGATAAAGGTCAACGCTTTAACTCGCATGGCTAACCTGAGCCCCTAAATGTTATATAGATATTTGAATATTGCAGATATAAAAACTCAGTTCAAAATAAAATCCCAGCTGTTCTAAATACTGAAACGTATTATTTACGTTTAAATAGTCAATTCCGTGTAACTTCAGAAATATGTCAATATAAGATCACAAATACAAAAAATATAGTCGTAAATCTAATTATTTACGTTAATTTAAAATTACAAAAAGTTCGTCACGCAGGGGCTGCGTAAACTAAGCAGATTTCCCAAGTGATGGCATAGAATACATATGCCCTCAAATCACCACATATTCTCAATTTCTATGTAAAAGACCGAGTTTGAAATGCCTGAGTAAATGTATAAAGCAAAAATTGCAGAGCATCAGTAGCTTAACAAAATTGATTTTTTTAACATTTTGCGATACAACTCAATAAGGAAGATATTTTGAATTTTCATAATCCCCCCCTAAAAACTCCCTATTCCACTCCCGATTTCAGCCATAAACTAATATGAACTTTATTGTGTAATGATATAGTTAAATATCGAGTATGGTGTAGAAGAAATAAATATTTCTAATTAAAAATCTTAATTACTGACGCCATCAACCTGTGTATTTACATGTATCTCATACAGTAAACATTCAAAGAAAATATTATTTTGTATTTATGCTTGCAAAAAGTGGTGCATGATATAACAGTTTTTTGCTAATATGACATGAGTTGGAGTGGGGGTTTACTGAAGGCTGAAAACTAAAAAATACAAAGATCTCAGTTATACAGAATAAATGTATATAACAATATTTATAGAAAATTCTATTTTAAATCAGATGAATTCTGTACAATTCTTCGAACCGACGCATAATAATGGAGACATTACGATTTTTCGAAATATCCCCCTCTAACCCCCTTCCCACATGTTGGATTTCAGCCATTAACGAACTTGATTTTTATTTTTACATTGAACGTTTAAATATGGAGTTCGGTAACGATTAAAGAAAAATTGTAACGGCTAGAGCGTTAATAGACAAATACACACACACACACACACACACACACACACACACACACACACACACACACACATATATATATATATATATATATAGTGTATATATATATATATATACACTATATATAGATATATAAAATTTACTGAAGATATTGTTCTATACATATTTTCCGTATAATGAATATTAACCGAGATATTTGGATTTTATACTATTACGCTTTCAGTAAAGCCCTACCCACTCCTTCTAGTGTCATATTAATAATATGCTGTTATATCATGAACCACTTCATTACAATGTTAAACACCAAATACTGTTTTCATCAAATCTTTATTATACGAGATAAAAAAAAATACGTTCTGTTGACCCCACCCCCCTTTTCTATGTTCTTGGATTACTAAAATCTTAGTGATTAAGATAAAATATTCTGATTCATTTCAAAATACTCCAATAGCTGTAGTAAATAGTTTTCAATAAAATTAATATGTTATATTCAGATATAATTCATTAATTGTTAATCTTTAATTTAGAATAATTCTATCTATTCAGCGCTGCGAAGTTGGCTGCCCTGTTTTTTTTTACAATTCAGACGCTTTCCGTCGTAGAAATTATTAACTTGTAAATTGGCTGAATGATTTCTTATTACCGTTTGTATTTATTCGCTTAACATTCACGGTGGTGTTGCCAGTATGTAATTTATCTGTTGTATACCTTCCCTTGGAAAATCTGCTTGAAATTTCGAAGTAAAAATAAGTTTTGAGTACGGAACAATTATTTATAGAATGATACGTACAAGAAATACGTATTGCTGACACCTTTCTTCCTGGTTTCATGCTCATTTTAGTTGGAAGTCATGATATACAGTAACATTTCATTTCATTCGTGTCATATCAATTTCACCGGATAGCCCCCATATACACCGCACAGTAATATGAAGACCTCATCACACCTTGAGGGGGACTTAGGGTGACCGGTGTTGGTTGGTGGGGGGAGCTAAAGAGGATTTTAAAGAATGGGAGAGCATCTGTAGCTGGCCTTATATCTGTCAAGGGCCCCCTGAACTTTTTCCATTTTCCAAGATGGTCGTTAGTGGTGACGTCAACCCAGAGGGACGATTTATCTCCTCCCCTTCCCTCCTAGTCATCAAACAATATCTTTCTCCCCAAATATATCTCCACTGTCAACTCATCATCTCTTCAGGAAGAAATAGGCTCTGTAGGTAAACAATATTAGATCTTAATAACGTGCTGAAAGTTGCAAGAAATAACGAAGCTCATTGAACGAGAAATGTAATTTTAATGAGATTACCCACCAGACATTTCACAAAACGGTTTGTGAAGCAAAACATTACAATTTAATCATTTATTTTATAGATCGAACAGAATAAATTGGTTTATCTACCGAGTAACATCTGAGGAGATTTAGCATTTTTTTTAAATCGTATTTTTCCCATATATATATATGTATATATATATATATATATATATATATATATATATATGTGTGTGTGTGTGTGTGTGTGTGTGTGTGTGTGTGTGTGTGTGTGTGTGTGTGTGTGTGTGTGTGTGTGTGTGTGTGGTATGGCTTAATTTTTTGATCGTAATGTAAGGAAACTTTTGTAATAAATTCTAATAAATTTAGTTTAATTATAAATTCATTTTACAAATTTAGTTTCAATGGTTCAAGCAATTATCCTAAAATAATATGAGACGAAAGAAAACTCCAAAAAAAGTCACCAACTGCAAAATTAACGATTTATTGAAAATGCTATTAAATAAGAACAACGGTATTAAATAATCACACCTTGTAGTCTCTGGACCGAGCACAGCTACTAAAACATTAATCAAAGCCTTCCCTATAAATAAAAAAGTCCGTCACGCAGGGGCTGCGTAAACTAAGCAGATTTCCCATCCGAAGTTTAACAATAGAGAAATCTGCATACTGCTAACACAGTACCACCGTGATTAAATACAAACGGTAATGAGAAATCTTTCAGTTAATTAAAATAAATTCCCTAGTGAAACGGCTTCTGAATTGTAAGAATAATTTAATAAATCTCACAAAGTAACAAAGGTAAGGTAAGGTTAGAAGCGACAGGTAAGGTTAGAAGAAGCCTCCCACCTGAGCCGACGGAAATAACCGACCTAATCCGAACTATACTCGACCACATACTTCATAAAAATGCAAATATCTCGGTTAATATTCAAGATAGAGAATAAATTTATATAACAATATTTATAGTAAATTTAATTTGCAATAAGATTGATTCTGTGCAAGTTTTTGACCCGACGTATAGTAACGGAGAAATATCGAATTTTTGAAAGTCCTTCCCTCTAAACCCCCCTCCCACTGGTCCGATTTCAGCCGTTAACGAACTTGATCTTTCTTTTTACATAAAACGTCTAAATATCGAGTTTGGTAACGATCAAACAAAAATTGCGACCGCTAGAGCGGTAACAGACAAATATATATATATATATATATATATATATATATATATATATATATATATATATACTGTTTTGAACGAACTTCATTTTCGTCCTCTACTAGGTAGGATCGATGGACATTTGAAGAAACATTTCGAAAATTCCGTCATGAGTACAACCTCAATAGCTGATTTCCCTTAAAGGAAATCTGTTAAAAACTGAACCACTCTGAAACACCTCCGACCGAAAGCCAAAATTTCTTGAATGCTAGACTGTTGATTCGTAAGACTACATAATTAGGGAAGGTGGCGGCACACTTCTTGTCTTCATCGTTTGCAAACACCTCGTGGATCAATAAAAATAATAATTTTTA
This sequence comes from Riptortus pedestris, assembly GCA_019009955.1. Taxonomy (NCBI): domain Eukaryota; kingdom Metazoa; phylum Arthropoda; class Insecta; order Hemiptera; family Alydidae; genus Riptortus; species Riptortus pedestris. The sequence goes on along the minus strand of CM032231.1, from coordinate 103,767,546 downwards.
GCAGATTTCTATTAAAGGAATTCAGCGCATTGAGTTCGTAGTCATGACGCGATTTTTGAAAAAATATCCTTTATATTTGTCTCTTACGCTCTAGTGGCTGCAATGTTTGTCCGATCGATACCAAACTTGATATTTCAACATTTTATGCAAAAGTAAAGATCGGGTACGTCAACGGCTAAACTCGAACTAGTTGGAAGGGGGGTATAGAGTAGGGAAATTTCGAAAATTAGAAATATATTCGTTATTATGCGTCGGATCGAAAATTTGTGTAGAATCAATCCTATTGCAAATCTAATGTTCTATAGATTTTTCAGTATAATTGTTTTCTTTCTTCTTTCTTAATTATTAACCGAGATACCGGCATTTCTTAGTTTTCGGCCCTCAGTAAACACCCACTTCATATTAACAATAAGATGTTATATTATGAAGCACTTTAATTGAAGCGCAAATACCAAATATTATTCTCATTGAAATTTTACGTTTTGAGATAAATTTCATTACGTGACGCACGTGGGAAATCTGCTTAGTTAACGAAGCTCTTGCTTAACTATTCATTAATAATTCAATACATCGAAAATAATGTAAACCTTGGTTTTTTTTTAGTATTTAGGATAAAAACAATCAATTTGTTTCTATTTCAAAGAACTACGTGGAATATTAGAGTAGACATCTCGGAAAACATGTCGCTTAAAAGCAATGGACCAATGAATAAACCTGCTGGTGGTTTTTTTTTTATTGGTTTCCCGCAACAAGCGGCATCCATTTAGTAGTATATACACAAAAACATTAATACAGGTCAATGGCCTGGCATGAATTGAACAAAGGTAATACTTCTGAAACTCCGCCATGGACATAAGCTAACTCGGGAATTATTGATGACCAATCAAAGCCCACAGTACACACGAGTGGCAATCAAGTTTGTTTATTGACTTAATATGGTCTATGTGATTGGTATTGTTTGGTAAATGAGCGTTATAAATGAAGGCCTCTTCTCACCTTTCATTCCAATTAGGGGTCACAATAAACCAGGAGGGAAATCACAATTTCCACCTATATAATACAGGGAAAATTGACTGTATCGCCTGGCTTTATGATATATATTAGGCCTTTAAGGTATCATGATTCAGAATTAGTGTTCATATCTCCTAAAATGATACTCCAAGCTCCGTCATCCTCACGTCAATCTGCCTGTCACAATTTTATGTCTTCATAACCGGAAGATATAAATTTTATATTCAGTAAACACTTTAACCGTATTGTTGGTGGTAATTTCAACATTATTGTAGGTGGTAATTCACGTATTGACTACTAAAAAATTCATCATAACCATCCTTTGAAGAGGGATTTCGGGATAGATTTTTTAAAGACCTCATTCACTGCTTATATAATTGAGTATAGCTTCTTCAGTTTCACCCTACCTACTTTTGAATATTTATCCGGGGTATTTTATTAGCCACACCAGTTACTTTTAGCAGATTTCCCTTAAGGGCCTAAATATATATTGTTGCGAAAATTAAATACATGAAAAACTAAACAGAGATATTCACGTATTTGGGAGGTACGAATGAAAGGAGCCGACCAATGAAAGACAATGTCTACTAGGGCCGGGATTGTTCCAGACTAAAGAGTCCAGTACTTTCCAGACAGCTTCCTTTGATGTTGCCGCTCCTCTATATAAGCTTGTACAACTCGCCCGACAGTTTAGTTTGTTCTCAGCTGTCTTCAAGTGATCATCAGTGCGTTCAGTGCAACAGTGCGACTTAGTGCAGTGCGGTAAAGTGTTTTATGTGAAGAACAGTGTTGTGCCGTGACTGTAAAGAACAGTGCAGTGCCCTGTTTAAGTGCAGTGCCGTTAACTTCGCGAAGTAAAGGACAGTGCAGTGCCGTCTTTTTGTAAACTTCAGTGGCCGTGAGTGAATTATTGGACTGTGTAATAACAAGAACAGTGACGCTATCAGTGCATTCTGTGAGTAGTGATTAATAATAATTTATCAATTGTATAGTTCATTGTTAAATAAATTGTGCAGTGATAAAAACTCTGAAGCTTGTGTGTGTTTAATTTTGCTATCGAAAAGGCTCTAATAAACAACGTTTATTACTGATTTTTGTAATAAACATAACAATATATATGTCTGTTAACGCTCTAGCGGTTGCAATTTTTGCTTGATCGTTACAAAACTTCATATTTAAACGTTTTATGTAAAAATAAAGATCTAGTTTGTTAACGGCTGAAATCGGACCAGTGGGAAGGGGGGGGTTAGAAGGGAGGATTTTTGAAAATTAGAAATATATCCGTTGTTATGCGTCGGATTGAAACATTTTATAGAACTAATCTTATTGCAAATAAAAAGATCTATAAATGTTGTTATGTACATGTTTTCATTATCTTTAATATTAACCGAGATATTTGCGTTTTTTAGTTTTCGGCCTTCAGTAAACCCCCACTCCTACTCATGTCATATCAACAATAAGCTGTTATATTATGAAGCACTTTATTTGAAGCCTAAATAACAGATATTGTTCTTATTGAACGTTTACGTCATTAGATAAATGCTAATACAGGACGTAAGTGGGAAATCTGCTTAGTTAACGCAGCCCCTGCGTGGCGGACTTTTTGATATTATTAGTGATTTATCATACTGTTATTTAATAGCATATATCTATTTTAAAAGAAAAAATGTTATACATGGAGACGAATTCCTACCTATTACCACCTATATTTTAATAAACATTTAAGTTGGTCTTGTTAATAATGAATCTGATACAAAAGAGTCATGTTCATAAATCAGAAGAAGTGGCATTTCAGACATTTCAATGTTTTGGAATATTGCATAAAACACGGAAATGTAGAAGAGGACACTTTATGAAGCTTGCTTTTCCCCAAAGATGAACATTATTTTAAAATTATTGTCCCCCTAATTGAATATATTGAACGAATTATATATTAAACTATAATTTTTGTTTACATTTGGAGCTTATTAAATACATTACTTTAATCAACTGTTCTTCACTAGCATTAATTTAATAATAAGATAAATCACTCTTTAGAAATAAGTAACAAGTGTGAGTAAAGTTAAAAAGGCCCTTAGTCTGGAATGGCGTGTATATATATATATATATATATATATATATATATATATATATATATATATATATATATACTTCTTATTCTAGACCCAATATTATTTATATATTCTTCAAATTTTATGGCAAGAGTCTCCAATAAAAAATATTTATTTCGGTGCAAACTTTATTGTAACTGCCCTACATGTTTCGTGGCTTATTTGCCGCTCCTAATCCTAATATAAAAAATCCTAACATGTTTTTTATTTGAAACCCTTGCCATAAAATGTGAAATATATATATATATATATATATATATATATATATATATATATATATATAAACAGCCAATATATTTAAGAATTAATTGGTAGATTCCCCCCCTTAAGGAAAATCATGTATTAAGGTTGTACTCAAGAGGTAATTTCTCATAAATTCCTCAAATGTCCATCGGCCCTTCCCAGGCGATGACGAAAATGAGGTCCGGACTATATATGTATACATACTTGTATGTTACCGCTCTAGATTATAAAACTTTTAGATGTAAACACCCTAGGGGGGGGGGGTGTAAGACGTACCTGAGTTTTTCAAGTAAATAGCGCGTGCTTTGAAGGAGTTAAATCTGGAGAATTCTGAGAATAGATATCAGAAGAGGAACCATAAATAAGAGAAATATTTCTCATTTGACATATCTTATGCAAATGCTTACTGAATGATGGCCCCGTCAAAACGGATAAAGGAGGAATACTAACAAGAAGAAGATTGACCATATATACGAGTATATTCTTCCATACAATGACAAATTCAATATACTTTAATATTTTTATAATACTTCAATATGAATAATAAAATAGTGACAAATTATAATATGTTTAAACGAGTCTTTTAAATAACGGCCTAAAGTTGATGTAGCTTTTAAAAAAAAATGAGGGAATCGGAAAAGCTTGAAACGGAATCACTAGTTACTGAGAAACGTTTTACAATGCTCGCAGAATTGGCTTGGAAATAAAAAAAAAAACAATAATTTTTAATATCACTGTTTTTATACTTTTTGTTCACCGATAATAGTGAGTGCCAATTAAGTAGTAATTAATTATTCTAGAATATATAAAGATAAGGGAACATTAGATATAAAAAACTATTTCACACATTTAATCCAAAATGCCATTTATGATACAATCAAAACAATTTGAGTTTCGTATACATTATTTTTTAAACTTTCTCAGTTATGGACACGGTAGGTTTCAAACTACGAAGTACAAATTATTGATGACAGAGGAACCAAAAGGTTGAATTTGAGAATGGAGTCTCATTTCTAGATTTACATAAGATTAAAAGCACTTTTGGTGCGTATATCCCTAAATTACGGCTCATCATGATGATCTAAAGGCTACGCAACGATCGTGGCATTTCGGAAGGTCCTTTTTTTTCATATTACTAAACTCACGGAAAAATATAACATGTTCGAAGTCAGAAAATGATTTTCTAGGCCTCCCTCTTCTTCTATTCCCAATGACCTTACATTCAAATATATTTGTGATGGATTCGTTGTGCCTTTTGATATGCCCTAAAAGTTTCACAATTATTCAATAATTTTCACAAGTTTTGACAAAATTCGCATATAATGCAAATATGCATAGGATGTGCAGAAAAATAAAATTCATCCATATAAGATTACTATGTAGAGGAAATGAGTGAGAAACGTATATCATATTTTCCCCCAAATTTTAACATTTATAAATATAGCTTCCTGAAACGAACATATTACTTGTCTATCAAATTAAAAAAATATCTTGTACAGATGCTTTATTTCTGTCGTCTTGTTTATCACTTTTTTTTAAAATATGGATATTATCTTTTTAATTTCAAGAAGTGAAAATTGAAGAGAGGATTGATAAATGAATTAAGCGTATATGTGTATAACGTCCTTAATAGATAAATATCAGATAGCTTTTTCTTGTCAGGGAGAAGTCATGTATTATTGTACAAGCCTAAAATATCCATTCAGAATGGTTTTATTTTCTTCATATAGTGAAGGTACTTCTTCATTTTCCCATTTATATATTCTGCTGGTGGTGAGGGTGATGACACAGGTTAATTGGAAACACTTTTTTGCAGCTCCTCACAATTTATTTCTTAAAAACACTTTCGGGAATTAAATTCCCACCCACAGAGCTACAAACAATAAAACGCCATAATTAAGGAGTCTAAAAACTAATTTTTTTTTTAAATGTACATAATTGGCTATAAAACAAAACAGCCAATAACACTAGAACATTTATAACAATAACTCTTATATTTAACAACATAGTTATAATTAAAATACAACAAATTAATAATTTCTATTTACTTTAAAATTACATAAACCAAATTACCGTCAAAGGTAAGGCACTTCTTTCTTGTTGCTTCGTTTTTAATTGACTCAGCATCTCCATGTCTAATGTACCTGAATCTTTAATTTCTCCAGCATTCCGCATTCAAGTACAATGTGCTTAGGAGTCTATCCCTCTTCTCCACAGCACCTAAATATTGGCGCTTCACTGAGTTCGATTTTAAACATGTGTTTATTCATCTCCCAGTGCCTCGAGAGCACTCCCTTTACAGCTCCTTCCTAGGCAGTCTGGGGTTACAAAACTATTTTCTTCCTGTCTCCTCATATTTGAATGAGCCACGACATTGGCAAAAATACTCTTTTATTATTTACACCCATATTGTCTAAATTCGCCCTTAAATGTCATTGTGGCAAGACTGGAAGACAGACTAAAAGTCCGTCACGCTGGGGCTGCGTAAACTAAGCAGATTCCCCACGTGAAGTTTTACAATAGAGAAATCTCCATACGGCTAACACTTAACACCACCGTGAGTAATTACAAACGGTAATGAGAAATCTTTCAGTTAATTTTAATAAGATCCCAACGGAAACGGCTTCTGAATTGTAAACAAATAGGTCTGCCAGCCATTCAGACTCACGCAGATACAGTGGGCAAAAGATAGGTGGACATATTCTCCGGAAAGAAAAACAGTTACTAAAGTATATCTAAATAACACATTTACTTTATTATAAACTATTTGCTGTGTCTAGTAATGCAATTTATAATGAAACAAAATAATTTATATTTTAATAACTCAAATTTTAGTAGTCCATGAACTAAAGAAGGGGGGCGGGTGAACAGAACGTATTTGCATATATCTCACAAAATAAATAAAAGCTCACACGACAAGAACCGTTAGAAGAAGCTTACACGACAGCTGTACAGTTACGGAAACGGCCGAACTAATCCGGAAACTTACGACAATACCCGATCTTATCTCATCCGTTATCCACACACACTTAATAAAAATGCAGATATCTCGGATATTATTCAAGATAGAGAATAAATATTTATAACAATATTTATATCAAATTTAATTTACAGTAAGATTGGTTCTATATACTTTTTCAATAGACGTATAGTAACGGAGATACATCGAGTTTTCGGAAACCCCCCCCCTCCCCCTTGTCCGATTTCAGCCATTAACGCACTTGTTCTGTCTTTTTACATAAAACCATTCAATATCGAGTTTGGTAACGATCAAACGAAAATTGCAACTGCTAGAGCGTTAACAGACATGTATATATATATATATATATATATATATATATATATATATAATTTTTAGTGGACCTCATTTTCGCCCTGGGTAGAATCGATGGACATTTGAAGACATTTTTCGAAAATCACGTCATGAGTGCGACCTCAAAAGCTGATTTACCTTAAGGGAAATCTGCTAAAATTGTAGTCTGCATACTTATACTGGCCAACGCCTATCATTGTCCTGCTAATACAGGGGGCCTACAGGCTACCGAGGGATGGCAATGGAACAACACTGGACTTGAGTGAAATTTTCCTCATTCATGCATTCATTGGTATAAACACAATTACCTGTTGATGCCTTTATTGACAGCTAGCATGTTGCAGAAGACACCGGGGAACCACTGCAGGTCCTTTGTCGCCCTCTTATTCCCGTGAATATCATATTTACCTGTTCTCGGGATCAATTACCAGTTGTAGCCAATAGACATTATATATTTGACAGAAAACCTGATATTGAAATAGTAATTAAAAGGACTAATCCAAGTATACACTGTTTATTTAATATCAAATCATTCGTCATTACACAAGTAGTTGTCAATACAGTATTGCAATTTACGGCATGAAATAGCCCTAACAAGGGGATACAAGGGGCAGGAATCAAATATTACAGAAAAAAAAAACTTTTTTATTGGATAGGACATGGCAGCAGCTGGCCGTCTGTGAGGATGGAAGAATCTGTAACTCTTGGTAACAGATAGAAGAGAGTTTAGTGGAAGGGGGTGTTGGGAGGGGGGGGGCGATATCAAATAAGAAATTTCGGCCAACTTCTCCCCAGCGAAGGCGAGATATTGTGGTCGGTAAGTTAGTAGGACTCCTGATCGACGACTAAAACTCGCAGCCCCATCTAGGACACCTGCTCTCTCTCACTCTCTCTCTCTCTCTCTCTCTCTCTCTCTCTCTCTCTCTCTCTCTCTCTCTCTCTCTCACTCCTCTCTCTCAGCCTCTCTACTCATGGGCAATAATTTGTCTCCAGCTCAGCACCCACTTATCTCCCATTCAATATTTATTATTATATTTAATGCTCGACACAGTGAACAGGGTGGCATCTGTTTACTGAATACTCAGACATGAAGGGGATGCTTAAGCTAAGCATATTTCTAACGTGCTGGACTGAAAAGCTACTGATTTCATCAGACCATATATCTTCTAATCCCCCCCCCCCAAAACAAAAATCGATGAGTAGGAGTGGTTGGCCAATACAATTTTAATTCATGACGTCACCGCGTATTTTCATGTTATTTCAAGGTGTACTCAAACCTGAAAATTTTAAAAATGCAAAAATCTCGCACACTCCCAACGCAATCCATGTACCCAAACACCGTTTCGACTTCCTATTTTTTTTCTACAAAAACCTACCACAATACAGACTTAGTACTGTACACACACTCACGTATATATGTATATATATATATATATGTTGGTATAAATATTTTCGGATTTCATTTCCACATCTACCAAATGGGATTACAGTATATTTCATGAAAGAAATCTCGTAAGCAAGTTAACTTTTATGGCGATTAACGTTATGGAAAATTGGCTAAACTTTACATAATGTATATAGAAAAGAAGTGAGGAAAATTATAAAAAAAAAAAAAATATTCAATATTCATATGTAGCTTCCTCCTGGTTGCCATATATAATCCAGAGCTTGCGCCAATCTGACGTAAGATACGGATTTTCAAAAAAAGATATGATTTAATAACAATAAATAAACGTTGAAACAGTATGCATATTCTAAAATTCTCGTTTTAATTAATAATTAATAACAGCTTGAGTCATTCGCTTGGTAGTAACTATTTATACAATTTACTTGTTTATTTGGGTTTTAAATACTTTTCACAAAATAGAATAATAAAATTCTAATAACACCAACATAATTCACCTAACCTATAATACTTTATAAAATACACAATTAATAAGGGGGTCCCCAACCCCTTGGATGTCCCAAAAGGACATTTTAAAAAAGGTGCTAGCACCCAAAAAAAAAAAAGAGTTCTTTGCCTTAACCTAACACGTATCTCTAACAAAAAATATATAAAGAAAATAAAACAGAAGAGAACAACAACAAAAAAATAGCCTTATACATAGTTGGTTAAAAACCATAAATATACTCATAAAAATAAAATAAAAATATAAAAACAAAACACAAAACATTACTCCTCGAAATACAACCTACTTAAAACTAAAACTACCAACAGAAAAATATAAAACATATAAAAATATAATATATATTAAAAAAAACCTCTTAATAATAAAATAAAAGAAAACAACAAAACATACTTAAATAAATAAATAACAATCAATGATTTCTATACCGAAGCGTCGCTCCAAAGTTCGTCCTGAAATGAGCACACCATAGATTTGGGACACTTCCACCATACTTGCCGAGCCTAACCTACACCTCCTCTTGGTCTGCCAGCGGCCCTGAAGCCTCGAGGAAAGGTACTGAACTTGGCCCACACGAACCAGGTTCCACTGAGCACTTTGATGGTGATCCACTCCAGTGTAGCCTGACTCACTCCCAGCTCTCGCAGCCCATCTGCACTCTTCTTGCACCAGACGCCTTTGTAAGACAGGGTTACCGGCAGAACCCTCACCACATCAGCGAGTTTGGCAACAGCCATCTTCAACTCCAGTTAATCATATTTGCTTTTCTTCCTAAAGAAGCTGTCTTCCAAGGGTCCCGCCGCGGGGACCACGTGCACATCAATAGTAGCGGCCTTGCCTTTATATTCCACGACCAAGTCCGGCCTAAATTTACCCTGTGGGGTAATAAAAACATTTTCATGCCACGTGTGCCTCCCTCTCATGATGAAAGCCCGCCTTACAAATCTCACTATCTCGTCGTGCCAGTACATCCTTAGCATGCGAGTATATTGGCAGATGCTCATGATGTGGGCCATCGTCTCCAGGGAGTCACAACCAGCTCGGCAAGTGGCATTCCTCCTCCGCTCCGGCTGGCCCCGGGATGTCCTCATCCTGGTAGGGATTGCCTCTCCCACAATCCTCGAGAAAGCAACGAATTGCTTTCCCGACAATTCCGCCGCTCTTGAACCCATCCATGCAGTAGAGGCAGTCACGTTTCTACATTCACTCAAACCCTTACAGTCAACCCTTGCATACAGCTCATTCATACAAGTCACATCCAGGACATTTTCAGGTGGCACCAACCCCCCACCAAGCCTCCCGCGTCTCTCCCCTCTCTTCCAATAAGTGACCTAACCGTTTGACCCTAAGAAAGGGTATATTTGAAGCGAACGAAGAAATTCCAGTCCCACCATTCCTCCGACCTGCATGAATATATGCATTACAGGAATCCGGTGGGAGACGCAGCCATTTGCGTACAAAAGCTCTTATACCCACATCCATTCGACGGAGCTCAACCGGGTTGGGTTTTCCAAGCACCAACCCATAGAACCGCCGGGGTAAAACGTAAGTCCTCAAAGCTTCCATTTTCTGCTGCAGCTTCAGTGGTGCTCTATCGATCTTAGACATCTCGTCCATCCAATTAGGCACAAAAGGCTCCGCCCACGATGAGAAAACGGGACGCCAAGGAACACCCAGACATCTTCAACTCCGAGAGCCCGAACAGGCTGTTCGGAAACCCTAAGACCCGACGCCGGGCAAACCTTGACCACCCTTCGTCGGCCTGAGGACCTAAGCTCCAACCTGACACACTTCCCTGGATTTAGCTCCAAACCACAATCCCGAACAATAATATGAATATGAATATAATTATTTTATTCATGTCTGCATTTCTGTTTGTGCAACAACTAGGTTCAATTACATATTGCGCATTGTATTTGTGATTCAAAACAAAGCATTTTATGTGGTTGGAATTCTATTGGCTTTGATTAATTATTCATAATATTTTGTGTGTCCATAATTTATTACTGTTATTGTAAGGTATAGAGGAAAATCTCTCCCGTTTCCATAATTATATAAATTAATCAGCTCTGACCAATAATTAACAATATCCTAGTACCTTAACATTATTTTCAAATACTTCAAGAAAAAATTACCAGAAAGAACTACTGCCACCTGAAGAACTATTATACTCCAAAGAATTGACTTTATTTTCAATATTAGAATGTTAATGTAACGTTAAATTGTATTTTTAATCAATATGCTTCATCATGATGACCTGGAAATATTTTTATTGGCAGTTATCGAGCTGGAAAATTCTAAGAGATTTTGATACATTCTCATGAAGAAGACAAGGAAAAGCACTTACTATAAAGTGTGCCTCAGGGATTATGTGAAAGCTCTAAGGCACAAATTATAATTATTCAGTCACCGGGTTGAAGTACGCCCTCAAAGATCCATTACTACAAAAATATCCTTTTCAACATTTTAATTCATATTAATTGTTCGCCAGCTATACTTCTCACCAATTTTTAATGAAACACACAAACCGGCAAAGCAGGAAAATATGAAACAAATCGAATTTTCAGACAGCTGAGTTTGTCCTCATTATTGTCTAATGTAGTGTTGAGAATATTTCGAGAACTTTGATTATAGTTTATCCTCAGAGATGTCTGAAAAGGCCTAGGAAGAGTGATACTGATATGTTACACATCTCTATTGACTTCTGCTTAGTACCAAAATTTGTTAAGAAAGTTAGAAGAGTAAAAAGATCTTGGGGAGGGGTGTTTAGGTTTCCAAGTTACTGCACGCTATCCTAGCTGGTAGCTATATAAAGCAATACTATGGAACTACACATAATAGTCCGTCACGTAGGGGATGCGTTAGCTGAACAGATCTCAAAACATAAACTTTCAATGAGAATAATATTTAGTATTTAGGTTTCAAATAAAGTGCTTCACAATATAACAGCTATTTGATAATATGACATGAGTAGGAGTGGGAGCTGATGGCTGAAAACTAAAATATGGAAATATCTCAGTTAATATCCAATTTAGAGAAACCATGTATTTTACATTTATGGATCAGTACATTTACAATAAGATTGATTCTATACAATTTTTCGTTAGAACGAAAATAATTTTTGCATTCTTCGAAATTCCCCCTCCTCTAAACCCTCCTTCCCACTGTTTCGATTTTAGCCATTATCGAATTTGAACTTTATTTTTACATAAAACGTTTAAATATCGAGTTTAGTAACGATCAGACAAAATTTGCGACCGCTAGTGTTAACACACAAATATATATATAGTTGTCATACCTATCGGTGAAGGCCATCGTCACTGGCTGATGATCGAGTAGATCTGGCAAGAGCTTTCGATGTGATGGCACCATCTTCAAGCGCGTCAATAGTTCTACTGAGTTAGTTGTCAGTAACTCAGTAGGTTTTATACGTCTGTCCCCGTATTAGGTTGTTTACCCTGGTCTGTTTACTTGCCTCTTAGATCTTTCAAATGAAGGTTGGATTTTAGCTAGTGTACAGGTAAAATGTTTTCGTGTAGTAGGTCGTTGTCCTGAACCGTATTAGGTCCTTTAAGTTTGTAGTATGTTATTTTTGTTTGGGTCTGGTATAGTTGTGTGTAAGTACAGGTTTAATGTAATGTTTGCACAATTGTTTGGGTATAAATCAAAGCTAATATTGCATAATTTAAATATACTGCTCAAAAATTAATAGGGATATTGATTATTTTTTCTTATCCTATTAATTTTAATTAAATCAATCTTAATTAAATTTCTTTTTTATGGGGGGAAAAAGACAATAATTTCTAATAAATATTAATGATATTTATAATTAAAAAAAATATATATATATGCTAGGCCCCATACATACCACAAAACAGCCAATATCCCTATTCATTTTTGAGCAGTTTAGAATCTGGATCTATGTTCGTCGTCGCTTGATACTCATGCATGTGTCCATCAGTTGGGGTATTTTGTTTGTTATTTCGTGTATATATATATAGTTTTGAACGGACCTCATTTTCGTCATACCTGGGTGGGATCAATGAACATTACATGATTGTTATCGAAAATCGCTTCATGAGTACGACCTCAATAGCTGATTTGCCTTAGGGGTTTATCCTAAGAAGCAGAATGTCCTGTCGTTTTTCGGTTATCCACACATTAAAACTCATTTGTACTACGTTCTCGAAGTATCAATTTTTAAAATACACACTGCAAACATTAATTGTAAACGTGTTGTGTGTTATAAATGTGACAATTTCCAATTGCGTTCACGAGCTAAGAATGTCTATTATAAATGGGTATCACCGTTCGCAGTTCAAAGGGCATCGTTGTCTTTGACCCCTTGCTTGACACATATAACAGGTGGTTTTTCTCATTAAGACTAAGCAAGTGAGAAAACATTCAACAAGTATTTCATCTAATAACTTCAGAGAATCTTATTAAAGATTTTTAGAGAACTAATAAAATTGTGTAAAAGGAGGGGGAAAAGTGAAAACAAAAAAAAAAAACCTTGTGCAGTACTGAGGTGAAGGAACTCCAAAGAGGCTGGAAGGAGTTTAAAAATGTTTATCCGCTGCTGGAATGGGATTGATGCTGGAGAGGCGCTCTCTCCAGCTCCAACTTATAATTAGTCTGAGCTCTTGGATTAAAGTAAATCAGCAAACCTGATTAGGACTTGAGCAGATCCGCCATTTATCATTCTTTCCAATCCCATCTAACGATGGAGGTATAAGAGAAAATCAAATAAGTAAACACATGGTTAAATCCTAGGAGAAAAAAAGAATGTTATACAAACTCCTAGGTGTACCACTCTCATACATTAAAAAAGTACCGACACAATACATAGGTGGAACAGAGAATGGACGACATGCAACAAATTTTACAGATTACATCAATACATACCAAATATAACTCACAACAACTGCAACACAATTAAGAGTCACCATCATAAATGCACACAATTTCTAACGGAACATGAACAGACAGGACATTATTTAACAAGATTTAAAATTCAAGACAATGGCAAATGTACTTGTGACTCACAGACAACACAAACGTTTTTACATATACATTATGACTGTTTTCGTGCCAAAATATAATGGTTTCATGTCAAAATTTAATCAAAATTAATAATTAATATCATTTTAAAAGGAGGTGATTGGTCAGAACCACCTCATATTACATTTAACAAATATAATAAATAACTTATAAAGTGTATCAAAAGTATAGATACGGAAGTAGCAAAAATACGTTAGAATGTAAAGTTCATTTTGAGTAATGGGAATTATAATTCAATATATTTACCTAACATCGGTTGAGTTTAACTTTAATTGATTTGTTTTTTGTTCTTATTTTTTTATTTACTTTTTAATTTCATTTATTAGTTTTATTTGTAATTGTCTTACTTATTTTATTATTATTATTGTTGACTACAATTGTTGGTCTATACATTTTTTTTCGAAACTACAATTGTTTTCAGCCGTCAGCCTCTCTGCCCCCTTCTCATCGGATTTTTACATATATATAGAGAATTATTGGTGAGATGAGACCAATTGTGTGTTATACCAGTACATGGGAAATCTGCTTAGTTTACGCAGCCCCTGAGTGACGGACTTTTAAATATTTACGCAGGTATTATTCATTTCAGAAATTATAAACTTTGCAATTATTTCGGTTTCTGTAATTGGTATTCATTATTATTATTCCATCAATACGCCGGTCACATGAGATGTTTTACCCGTGTTTAAAATAATGATATTTCAGGGTATTTGTATTAACCCTTTATTTATTAATTTTAGCAGATTTCCCTTAAGGGAAATCAGCTATTGAGATCGTACTCATGACGCGAGTTTTGAAAAATTTCCTCAAATGTCCATCAATCCTACCCAGGAGATGACGAAAATGAGGTCCGTTCAAAATTATATATATATATATATATATATATATATATATATATATATATATATATATATATATATATATATATTTGTCTGTTAACGCTCTATTGTTCGAAATTTTTGTTTGATCGTTACCAAACTCGTTATTTAAACATTTTACGTAAAAAGAAAGATCAAGATTTTTAATGGCTGAAATCGGATCAGTGGGATAGGGGTTTAGAGGGTGGGATTTTTGAAAATTTCGAATTATCTCCATTATTATGCGTCCGATCGAAAAATTGTATAGAATCAATCTTATTGCAAATTAAATTTACTATAAATATTGTTGTATACAATTATTCTTTATCTTGAGTATTAACCGAGATATTTGCATTTGTATGCATGTGTGTGGTCGGCAGGAGTCGGCTATGTTCGGGACTCTCCGCCGGGAGCTAGTGCGGGCCGTTTCGGAAACTATTCGTCCCTCGTGAATAGGATTAGAGATACCTTACTACTACTGTTGTTATTAGGCGGATTTCTCTATTGTAAAACTTCACGTGGGAAATCTGCTTAGTTTAAACAGCCCCTGCGTGACGGACTTTTATTTATTTACGTCCACTTTACGCTATTCCAGCTAATCTGAGCGTGTTATCTAGAGGTTACTTCCCTTTTCTAGCTTGGGTGGGACTAAGAAATGTTTTTTTTTTTTTTTTTATGATTTCGTCACTAAATTTCTATAGCCCAACGTAAACCCAATATATATATATATATATATATATATATATATATATATATATATATATATATATATATATATATATCAAATTTAATACTTCCTTTAAGTCGAACAACGAATTAAAATAATAATAAAAAAAAATATAAGTTTTAATTGGAACCCATTTGTACAAAGTAATTATATTTTGTTGAAATATGTTTGTAGGGCAAAGTATTATTTTGGAGAAATAATTACCCTAAAAATCAACTATAACAAAACATATACATTCGGGAACCTTATTTTTGGGATAGAAGCTAATGAAAAGCAACAGTACGTTACAAATAAACTGTGAGCTTTTAAAAAGGCAATTTAAAAGCTAAAATAAGTGCAATAAACTTTGTTTCAGAACGGTTAGATCTTTTAGGATGTACTGAGAGAGTTAAGCGGCAACATCTTTCACTGTTCTTAATATATATGCAAAATAGGTACTAGAAGAACCACAAGGGAGAAGAAAACAGGAAGAGGCAGATTCCCCACGATATTAAAACAATAAAGAACTTAGTTATTCCCACGCAATTCGAGAAATGTAAATACAACTATTTTATTTCAAATACTATTAACTGAGATATTAAGACTATCAAAATAAAAAGTAATATGGTAAACAATGTGCTTTAATTGTCATTTTGTACTATGACTAGGGACTATACGAACGTAATAAAATGCTTATAAAACGTTATTGAGCACTATATCTCATGAAAGTATTTACCTTTCTTGTAACTTTTAGGATATGAAATCGACAGTGAACACCACTTTAAGCCAATAAATTCCGTCACGCAGGGACTGCGTTAAATAAACTTATTTTCCATGTGCGTCACATATTTGTATTTATCTCAAGACGTAAAAGTTCAATGAGACACAAAATTTGGAATATAGACTTCAAATGACGAGCTTCTACCATAACAGCTTATTCTTAATATGCCATGAGTAGGAGTGGGGCTTTACTGAAGCCCGAAATCTAAAAATTCCAAACATCTGGTTAGTAATCATATTTGAGAAAATGTATATAACAACATGTAATGGCAATCAAATATACAATAAGATTGGTTCTACACCATTTTTCTATCCGACGTATAATAACGGAGATATTTAGAATTTTCGAAATAAAATATTTTTAATAACTAATTAGTACGGCAATGATTTAAAAATTCTTAACAAGGGGTAATTTAAATAAAAATCCGCCCATATAAATTTACAATTATCAAAAAAGTGTAAGTTTTGTCTAACAAAATGGTACATGTTGGTTTTATGAATGATTTTGACTAACAAGATGTTACATTTTGATACTGCTTGTTAGACAAGATGTTTCATGTTTCATTATGCAAGAAGAAATTGTACTTATATAGCCAATGTGCAGGACACACTTTACTAACATATGCATATCTAATGAGCAGGGAAGATGATTTATATATGTCGCTACTGCAAAACACATATTAACCTACTGTACAAAAGTAATAATGTACCCAAGGCCCACAAATTTATGCCAACTACTAACCGACAGTTGCCAATTTATAGATGAAGTTTTTAAGTATTTAAGAAATAATGGATTATTCGATGAAATATAAAAGCTATTAGTTATCATTATGTAAAATTATTTATAATAAGAACTTTATTAGTGGAACATATGATTTACTTCCTTACAGTTTACCTATTTATAGTTTTTTTTATCTTCTTTCTTCTGTTGTAAATTTTATTATTATTATTTATTAACGTCCACTTTTTGTAACTCAGGCTAATCAGGATGAGTTATCTACAGGTTACCACCGTTTTCTAGCTAGGGTGAAGCTCAGGATGTTATTTAATGAATTCCGTCACTAAATAATTTCCTTTGCTCAGGCGAGAATCGAACTCGCCACTCTAGGTTTACCATGTGAGATTAAGGTCAAGTATGTTGTAAATATACTTACCATTTATATTTCATTTTGTGCATTGTATTTATTTTGTACATTTGTAAAATTTAATTTTGGAGATTTTTAATATTTATTTAATTTTCTAAAATTATATTCTCCAAGGTTTAGAGATGAATCGCCGTTGTAGCCTTATCTCAAATAAATAATAATACATGCTGCAAGTGCCGTAGGCTACCTGCATACTAGTAGTTGTTGTTGTTGTATAGGGTTTAAGGGCGAAAAACTACCAGGTTATCATCGCCCTGGATACTAGCATACTAGTAGTTTATATGATATAATTCGAAATTTTCAAAAGTGTTATCTGAGTTTCCTTAATAAACATTAAGTAAATATTAAAAGCCCTAGATTCTATTGGACCAGAGAAGCAAGCGAGACATTTAGACAAGTAGAGGCTTAACTATGTAGAATCCAAATGAGATATACAAACTGAATAACTGTTTATGAATTAATGTTATTTTCCAAAGAATCTACGATTCAGTTGAATATCTATACAGTTCTGAGTCTTCATCTAAAATGGGAAGTAAGTGTTTCCTAGAAAATATTTGAACCTCAAGGCAAGCTGATCAGCTAAATTAGTTCCGGATATAACATTCAAGAAAGTCAGGTGTATGACTTTCTTGAATACAAATTGGTCTCGTTTTAAAAGAAATATAATTGCATAAGATGAAGATCTAACAAATAAATAAAATTTCATAGGTCATAAAAAAACTAAATATTATTAATATCATGTATACTTATTTAACCCTCGGTCGGGCGCGTCAAGAATGTTCCGTCTTCGGGCGCATGTATCTCAGAGATCATCCTCAACCGTTTCACGGAAATACAGTTTTTTAATATATATTTTGCTCTAAAATGTTCAGTGTGTGATTAGTAACCATAACAGAGGAAGTATTTGTTTGAAAGAAGTAAATAATTTTCAAAATTGACAATTATTATAATAAAAAAAATCTTGGTAGATAAAATAATCAAGTTGGTTAATCTATAACCTATCTATAATGAATCTTCATTATTATTAAAACCGTGGACGATAACTTTTAAGATATAATTAAAAAATACAAATATCAAAAGAAATTGCTTAAATGCACATGTCGTAATTATATATAATTCATTTCAGTTTGTGAACAATAAACAAATTATCTAAATATAACTTCATTCAAAAATAAGTAGCAAGAAATCACTTTCAGATAAGACTTATTAAAAATCATCTAAATTTTAATGTACAAATGCTTTTTAAAATAGCAGTTTAATTATTATTTCTTTTTCAGAGCTGCATTACAATTAGGACAAAGAATGGAACTATGTTGTAAACAAATTTTGGTTTTGCAAATCTCACAAGAGTAATTAGTAAACCTACATTTCTTTTTAGTTTCGCATGGTTCACATCATTTTCTTTTGTTCATTGTAGCGGAATGACTTTTTTTATGCTGTTTTTGTACTTGATTCAATGTATGGTCCAAAGAGTCTCCGTACTCTTCAAGTTTCGTCCTTAGTTCGGTTGGTAAACGCGTTGTCACTGCGTCGTACAATATTTTCTTGTACAAGTTCTTTTGAAAGCTCATGTATGAGCAATATAATAGAAAAATAGGCTTATATGATTCCATTTAATAAAGAGAAACTTAATTGATGTATATATTTATGAAATACAGATTTCAAAAAAACTTCCGAGATCGGGCGCGTGGTATCTAGGAGATACAACTGAATGACAGGTGAGACACACGACTCCATCGAACACAGTGACACAACTGACCTTGAGGGGGAGACGTATAAAGAACACAACTCGAAGCACTACACCACCACTCTCTGCTAGGAGGAGTGGCAAATATTTCTATAGAAACTGTGTATCTGAGAGATCACGCGCCCGACGGAGGGTTAAGAACAAAAATATTGATTACACTCCATTTGCTTTGACATATTTTATTTTTATTAGCACATTTCCTTAAGGGGAAATCAGCAATTGAGGTTGTAGCCATGACGCGATTTTTGAAAACGTTTATATAATTAATCTTGTTGCATATTTTCGTGACTCAAGTATTAAGCGAGTTATTTGTGGTTTCTTAAATTCGCCTTCAGTAACCCCCTCCCACCCCTTTCTACTCATCGTTGTTTTTTTTAGATAGAAATAGAGTATACGTGGTGTGAGAAGATAACAAGTGTGTTATACCAGCTGAGTGTGGGAAATCTGCTTAGCTTACGCAGGCCCTTCGTGACGGACTTTTTAATTATTCTGGTGAATTCATCTCTCATAACTATAAAAAACCAAAGAGTTTATTTTAAACCATACGTTGAAGATTTGATTTTAATATTTGTGATGACTAATGATTAAAATAATTCTAAAATTTCTCCAGAATAATGATGAAAAAAAAAAGGATTAAGTGCATCTTAATCTTATGAAATTTTAAATATTCAATACTTAATTCTGGAACTATTCCTAGAGGAAGCTAGAATCAAACGACGTTGTAAACAAACAGCTATTGCACCTCTAAAAAGCCTTTTGTACTCCTAAATGAGTTACATAATTTATTAGCAGATTTCCTTAAGGAAAATCAGCTATTGAGGTTATACTCATGACACAATTTTCGAAAAATTTCTTCAAACGTCCATCGATCCTGCGTAGGGGGATGACAAAAATGACGTCCATTCAAATGTATATACATATTTGCCTGTTACCGGTCCAGCGGTCGGTAATTTTTTGTCTTATCGTTACCAAACTCGATACATAATCGTTTTATGTAAAAAGAAAGATCAAGTTCGGTAACGGATGAAATAGGAATTGTGGGAGGGGGGTTAAAAGGGAGAATTTGAAAATTCGAAGTATCTCCGCTATTAAGAGTCGGATCGAAAAATTGCATAGAATCAATCTTATTGCAAAAGTCGTTATATGCATATTTCTCTATGATGAATACTAACCGAGGTAATTGGGTGTTTCGGTTTTCAGTCTTCAGTAAACCCCCACACCTACTCATGTCACATTAAAAATAAGCTTTTATATCACATTATTTTAAGCTTAAATACAAATCATCGTTCTCAATAGACCTTTTATAAATAGAAATAGAGAATATATGGTGAGATGAATGAAGTATCTTCAAGTATACCAAGTATGCTATACCAGAGCTTGGGAAATCTGGTTAGTTTACTTTGCCCTTGCGTGACGGACTTTTAGCAGATTTCCCTTAAGGGAAATCAGCTATTGAGGTTGTACTCATGACGGAATTTTCGAAATTTTTCTTCAAATGTCCATCGATCCTACCTAGTAGATGGCGAAAATGAGGTCCGTTCAAAACTGTATCTATCTAGCTATCTATATACTTGTCTGTTACCCCTCTAGTGGTCGCAATTTTTGTTTGATCGTTGCCAAACTCGATATTTAGTCGTTTTATATAAAAATAAAGATCAAGGTCGTTAACCGCTGAAATCGGACAAGTGGGAGGGGGAGTATAGAGCGGAGGATTTTCGAAAATTCGAAATATCTCCTTTACTATACGTCGGATCGAAAACTTGTACAAAATCAATCTTATTACAAATTAAATTTACTATAAATATTGTTATATACATTTATTCTTTATCTTGAATATTAACCGAGATATTTGCATTTTTGAGTTTTCAACAACCGAAGGGGTTTCGCTTCAGCAAACCCCCACTTCTATCAATGTAACATAAACAATGCTCTGTTATGTAATAAACCACATTTTTATTAAATCTGAGCGCCTAACGGACGAAGTGACTTTCCCGCCAAAAGCTAGTTCAACCATTTCATTAACTGCTCGGCTCTCGTGAAATTTCTCTATTCTAAAACTTCACGTGGGAAATCTGCTTAGTTTACGCAGCCCCTGCGTGACAGACTTTTTTAATTTTATTTAATCTAATAAATAGAAACACCTCTGATTAAATATATGCGGACGCTACGACTAATGTCACCTTTTCAGTTATAAGTAAAATTTTCTAAGCAGAAATACAGAATGAATAAGAGACGAGTTGGAAAACAGCCTTCTTGATGGCGGTCAATCAATCAGATCAATGTTGTAGAAGTGGGGGAAGGCCACTAACTCGTCATCAATCATTGTCCTTCAATGACATTTAATGCTTATGACATTTCCTCAGCTGATTCTTTTTATCAATCAATAACAATATCCCTGAAGGACCTCCGGGCAATGGATTAGGCGGCGAGATTGAAGTTATTAGCGTGATTGAAACACTCAGAAGAAAGGATCATTACAAACCCCATTGCATTCACGACAAATTTTGCAGGGTTTCACTCTTACGCAACTTTAAAAACTTTGAGTTTCATCTATCGATCAAGGGGACTGCAATCTTCCTGAATTGTCATGAGTATCTTGTTTTTGCAGATTTCCCTTAAAGAAAATCTGCTATTGACGTTGTACTCATGATGCGATTTTCGAAAAAGCTACTCAAATGCCCATCGATCATACCCAGGAGATGACAAATCAGGTTCGTTCAAAATTATATATATATATTCAAAATTATATATATAATTTTGATATATATATATATATATATATATATATATATATATATATATATATACTAGCTCAGATACCCGGCTTCGCCCGGGAATTCATTTGAGGCTGAATGGTGATGGTATTTTTTAGCAGGCATTACAGAATTATTTGTTCGATAAGGCTTCACAGTCTTCGATATTTTTATATTTCCCGTCTCTTATACATGTAAATATGGTGAATTTTTATTTCAGGCCTCCCTTATAACCCCCCTCCCGTTCGAACCTAAAAATTTTAATATAACTTATAATCATGGAAGAATTAATGCTAATTGACATACCGAGTTTTGTTAACTTCGGTTCAGCCGTTAGTGCCCGCTAAAGTTTTAACGTATAACTCATTTATACTTAGGTATACGACAAAAGTGTATATAACAAAAATTACTCCAAATAACAAAATAAACAACTTTTGTTATGTTTATATTTGCGGAAAACCCAATAGGAAACGAAATATCGCCATTTTTAATTTCAGGCTTCCCTTATAACCCCCACTCCTACGCGTCCATAGAAATGTTGGTATGGCTTATTATAATTAAGGCCTCACTGCTAATACACATACCGAGTTTTATTTAGTTCGGTTGAGTCTTTTTGGACAAATAATATTGTTGACTCCCGCTATAATTTTTAGCGTATAACGCATTTAAACTTCGGTATACGACAAAAGTGTATATAACAAAAGTTACTCTAAATACCAAAATAAACAACTTTTGTTATGTGCATATTTGCCGAAAAACCAATAGAAAACGAAATATCGCTATTTTTAATTTCAGGCTTCCCTTATAACCCCCACTCCTGTTCGTCTCGAAGAAAATTAATATAGCCTAAAGTCTAAGTTGGGTTAGTAGTAATATACATACCAAGTTTCATAAAATTCGGTTCAGCCGTTTATGCGTGAAAAGGTAACAAACAAACAAACAAAAAACAAACAAACATACACGAAAGAAACAAAATGCAGTTATGGTGCCTATGACGTGTGAAACGAAAAGTTATCGTGAAATTTCGCGAAAAAAATCAATGTACAGACAGAGGTTACAATTTTATATATATATATATATATATATATATAGGGTTAATACCCGTTGTTGGCATTTGTTAATAATAAAATTATTTTTTTTATGTAAAACTTCACTGTCCTGCATATTGTCATATTTCCCGTCTCCTGTGCATTATGCATAGATTTGAATTATTAAGGAGAAAATATTGATATACATTTGAATTAATTTTTTCAGGTGAGGTACCTGGTAGTTCATATTGAAAAGAAGTGTTGAGCAAATTTCTCTAAATAACAAAATAAACAACTTTTGATATGTGCATATTTGCCGAAAACCCAATAGGAAATCATTATTATTAATTTCATGCCTCCCTTATAACCACCACTCCTGCCCGCCCCTAGAAATGTTAGAATGGCTTATTATAAGGAAGGCGTTAGTGCTAATACACATAATGAGTGTTTTTATTTAGTTCGGTTGAGTCTTTTGTGCCAAATAAAATTGTTGTCTCCCGCTATAATTTTTAGCGTATAACGTCTTAATATTTCGGTATACGATGATAGTGTATATAAAAAAAAAGTTTCTCTAAATAACAAAATAAACAACTTTTGTTATGTGCATATTTGCCGAAAATGCAATAGGAAGCGAAATATCACTATTATAAATTTCAGGCGTTCCTTATAACCCCCACTCCTGCCCGTCCCTAGAAATGTTAGTATAGCTTATTATAATGAAGGCGTTAGTACTAATTCACATAACCAGTTTGGTTTAATTCGGTTGAGTTTTTAGTGCCAAATAAAATTGTGGACTCCCACTTTAGTTTATAGCGTATAACTCATTTATGCTTCCGTATACGGCAAAAGTGCATATTACAAAAGTTACTCTAAATAACAAAATAAACAACTTTTGTTATGTGCATATTTGCTGAAAAAGCAATAGGAAACGAAATATCGCTATTTTTAATTTCTGGTCTCTCTTATAACCCCCACTCCTGCCCGTCCCTAGAAATGTTAGTATGGCTTATTATAAGTAACTCGTTAGTATTAATTCACACAGCGAGTTTGTTTTAGTTCGGTTGAGTCTCTTATGCCAAATAAAATTGTGGACTCCCACTATAGTGTTTAGCGTATAACTCATTTATACTTCCGTATACGGCAAAAGTGCATATAACAAAAGTTACTCTAAATTACAAAATAAACAACTTTTGTTATGAGCATATTTGCTGAAAAAGCAATAGAAAATGAAATATCGCTATTTTTAATTTCAGGCCTCCCTTATAACCCCCACTCCTGTTCGTCTTAGAGAACATTAATATAGCCTAAAGTCTAAGTTGGGCTAGTAGTAATATACATACCAAGTATCATAAAATTCGGTTCAGCCGTTTATGCGTGAAAAGGTAACAAACAAACAAACAAACAAACAAATAAACAAACAAACAAACAAACAGACACCAAAGAAACAAAATGCAGTTATGGTGTCTATGACATGTGAAACGAAAAGTTATCGTGAAATTTCGCGAAAAAAATCAATGTACAGACAGAGGTTACAATTTTATATGTATATAGATATATAGATTTGTCTTTTACCTCTACCAAACTCGATCTAAGCGTTTCATGCAAAACTAAAAATCAATTTCGTTAACGATTGAAGTCGGACAGGGAGAAATGGGGTTCAGAGGGACGGAATTTATTATACTTAGAATCGAAAAATTGCACACATACAATCATATTACAAATTGAATTGCCAATAAATGTTGTTATGTACATATTTTCTCTAATATGAATATTAACTGAGCTATTTGGATTTTTTACTTTCCAGCTTCCAGTAAACCCCTATTCTTAGTCAAGTAATAATAACAATAACCTGTTATAACATGAACCTCTTTATTCTAAGGATAAATATAAAGTATTGTTTCTATGAGACCATTATTGTGCAAGATAAATACAAATTCGTTGAACGATGACGTCATCTATTAACATTTTACGCTCTTGCTTCGAAAATGTTTACTTTATCTATTTTTGAGATTTAGTCATTTCAGTAAACACTAAAGATCATATTAATGCTTGGCAGAAATATGACTAGGAATAGTGAGAGGTTATTTGAGGCGGATCGAAAAATGTTATAAGACCGACCTTATTAAACTATTGATGGTCTACAGTTGTTGTTATGTGCATTTTTTTGTAACTCAAGTGTCCAGGAAGTTATACGTAGTTTTTGTTTTTCAGTCAGAATATTTGGGAACATCATGGCAGCACGTAGGGAAATCTGCTGAGTTTACGCAGCCCCTGCGGGACGAACTTTTTTTTTTTTATTATTATTCTTTAATTATAAATTAGCGAGGTTAGGACGATATCGAATGAAATTATTGTTTTATTTTTGTTAATGTGACAAAACTATTATTAGCAGATTTCCCTTAAGGGAAATCAGCTAGTGAGGTCGTACTCATGACGCGATTTTCGAAAAATTTCTTCAAATGTCCATCGATCCTACCCAGGAGATGACGAAAATGAGGTCCTTTCAAAATTATATATATATATATATATATATATATATATATATATATATATATATATATATATATATTTGTCTGTTAAGGTTCTTGCGGTCGCAATTTTTGTTTGATCGTTACGAAACTCGGTATTTAACCGTTTTATGTAAAAAGACAGATCAAGTTCGTTAATGGCTGAAATCGGACCAGAGGGTTTAGAGGGGGGATTTTCGAAAATTCGAAATATCTCCGTTATTATGCATCGGATCGAAAAATTGTATATATCCAATCTTATTGCAAATTAAATTTTCTATAAATATTGTTATATACGTTTATTTTATTCTCTATCTTGAATATTAACCGAGATACTTGCATTTTTCAGTTTTCAGCAAACCGCCACTTCTACTCATGTTACCTAAACAATACTCTGCTACATAATAAATCACATTATTGGAAGTTTAAATACCAAACATTTTATTCAAGAGACTTTTATTATACGAGATACAAGCAAATATTTCCTGTTGATCCCCCCCCCATCTTAAAGTTTTTGACTACTAAAAGTTTATTGATTGAGATAACAATTATTCTGACTCATTATTAATTACAGTACTACATATAGTAAATAGTTCTCAATAAAATTAATGTGTTATATTCTGATATATTTCAGTAATTGTTTTTCTTTCCGGTGAGGCGGGCCGACCAGTTTGATTACATTTCTAACCTAACGCTTCCTGTCGGCAGGTTATTGAAATTGGATGAAACATTTCTTATTTCCGTTTGTATTTATTCACGGTGTTGTTGTGTTACCAGTATGTATATTTATCTATTACTGAACTTCACGAGGGAAATCTGTTTAGTTTACGCAGCCCCTGCGTGACGGACTTTTTTTTATTTTGTAAAATTATTCACTTTTGGCAGATTTTGTTTAAATAACCTATAGATTAACCAATTATTTAAATTAAAAAGATTAACATACATATATATTAAGTATTTAACAAAATTATAAGACTAAATCTAAGTGTCCGGTTTTTTTTGCGGTTGAGTGAATATAAATCATAATAGTTATAAATTTGAAATATACAATCTATTTTATTACAGCTATTTATTTGTTGTTACCAGATTTCCCATAAGGGAAATCAGCTATTGAGGTTTTACGAGGAAATATTTCCTCAAATGTCCATCAATCCTACCCAGGAGATGATCAAAATAAGGTCCGTTCAAAATTATATATATATATATATATATATATGTTTGTTAATGTTATTTCTATCTTATATTTGCAATTATTATATTTTCGTTACCAAACTGAAAATATACGCGTTTTATGTAAAACTAATGATAAGAGATAAAAGTCCGTCACGCAGGGGCTGCGTAAACTAAGCAGATTTCCCACGTGAAGTTTTACAATAGAGAAATTTCAGAATAGAGAGCCGTACAGTTACGCGAATGACCCGAACTAGCTCTTGACGGAAACTCACGAGTAGACCCGAAAGTTAGCCGATCTCATCTCTGAAACTGAAAACATAAAAATGCAAATATCTCGGTTAATATTCATGATACAGAATACATGTATATAACACTATTTATAGTACATTTAATTTGCAATAAGATTGATCTTATATGATATTTCGATCCGACTTATAGTAACGGAGATATTTCGAATTTTAGAAAATCTTCCCCTCTAAACACCCCTTCCACTGGTCCGATTTCAGCCATTAACGAACTTGATCTTTATTTTTACACAAAACGTTTAAATATCGAGTTTGGTAACGATCAAGCAAAAATTGCGACCGCTATTGCTCTCTCTCTCTCTCTCTCTCTCTCTCTCTCTCTCTCTCTCTCTCTCTCTCTCTCTCTCTCTCTCTCTCTCTCTCTCTCTCTCTCTGTCTCTCACTCTCTCTCTCTCTCTCTCTCTCTCTCTCTCTCTCTCTCTCTCTCTCTCTCTCTCTCTCTCTCTCTCTCTCTCTCTCTCTCTCTCTCTCTCTCTCTCTCTCTCTCTCTCTCTCTCCCCCCCTCCCTCCCTCTCTCTCTCTCTCTCTCTCTCTCTCTCTCTCTTTATATATAGATATATATATATATATATATATATATATATATATATATATATTACTTTTCATTACACTGTACAACAACCTCAAGAAATTACTGAAATTAATTAAGCCAAACAGGTTTATTTTTATGGTAGTTATGAAACATATGTCAGAACAACAAGGTTACAAATTACATCTTTATATTGATATTAATTGTGCAATTATTATTGCAGCTAATGTTAAACCCTTTAGGGGGTATGTACGGCTTGTTGATTACCAAATTATTGGTTGATGTCGATTCAGTCATCATCAAGTCATCTATTGTGACAACTATAACAATTACAATATTTAGTCAATGTTTAGTAACACAGGTTACGAAGAGTTAAATGAAAAAATTAGGAATATTACAAATACATGTGTTTGATTCCCGCCAAATTTTACCGTCCTAGTACGGAAACTCTTAGTTTCCGTACGCAGATCATGCATAGAAAACACATGTTTTCTAGTCAGTGTAATGAAAAATACAAAACATGAACATTGCTAATACTGTATATTTTTCAGGATAAATGTAAAGGACACATTGTGTGTTGAATGTACTTTTACATGTTCAAACATTTTTTCGATTTATAAGGTTCTAGAGTTTGATTCCCAACTTACGGTTACCAACTTCTTCGGAAAAAAAATCAAAAGAATGGCTGAGTATAATTATAACAATTATAATATAATGACTGTGCTGAATGAGCATTTTTCAATATGTGATGAAAATTGTCCCGATATATGGCTGTTGTGGTTTAGCAGTTCTGGAAGGTTGGTGGGTAAGTTCTTGTCGGTTATTAGTCTGGAGTCTGTAAGTAAGTGTTTGATAGTTGTGTACTACACAGTGTACGTAAAGGTGGTTCAGTCCTAGTGATGAGGTGTCCGTATGTTATCCGTGAATGGCCATGTCTCATACTAGTAAGAACTACTTTTCTTCTAGTGTCCTGATTACTTGACAGCCATTCACGAATAGTGCCTTTATTTCACGTACTTTTAAATAACTAATAAAAATCATTAGAAATATTCTGCATCAGTCACTAAAATAAACGCGACAGTTACATTTCTCTTGAGTACATTTAAAATAGATAATATTTAAAGAGAAGAAGTTTAACATTGATTGTCCTGTAACATGTAGGCTGTATGGACGTGACCTGGGGATCAGATGGATTCACTCGGATAAATGTTTAGTGAGACAGGGAATTGATTCTATACTGGCAGCACTTAACGAATCATTCGACGACATAACTTCCAGTATATTTTTATGATTTCCCTCTTTATTTCTACGGAAGAGAGGAAATGTTTTTTTTTTAATTTTTTTTTAAGAAAAGAAATCTGATATTTCTTATAGAGGAGTCTATGAAGATCATGTGTAATAATGCTAAGAAATAATTATTCATTTTATAGAAAGCTCCATGAATTTATATGACCTCACGTTTATTAGCAAATATCCCTTGCAGTAAATCAGCTATTAAGGTTGTACGAAAATGAGGCCCATTAAAACCTATATATATATATATATATATATACGACATTTTGACGGACTTGAAGTTGGTGCCATTGCATCGAAAGCGCTTGCCAGCTGTACTCGACCATCAGCCAGTGACGACGGTCTCCACAGACAGGTATGACAAGAATATATATATATATATATATATATATATATATATATATATATATAGAGAGAGAGAGAGAGAGAGAGAGAGAGAGAGAGAGAGAGAGGTAAAAATAGACCTCGTATCGAAACACTCACTTTCCGTACTTGTGGTGAAAATAACTATTACACGCAATTTGTAAAAGTATATAACTTTCCAATGGAATCATTTTAAATTAAGTACAACAATACATTTTGTCTATTTAATTTAATGGGAGCACAAAAAGTCATTTGTGCCCATATCAGGTTTTTAATGTTTACTTCTAGTTCCAATTTCACTTCGAATTTTCATATTGTGCCTCCTCATATTGTATCAAATTAACTTCAATACTTCTTAAATAATATTTTTAAATTAAAAGCTAACGTGCCGTTGAGAGGAAGACTTTATCACCTGCAATGACTCACGATTACATAGGAACAGACAACACGCTTCCACATGTAAACTTACGTCGTTAGTGAAACAAACTTTCCCACATTGAACATAAACAACCACTACCAGACCTTTGGAACAATAAGATAGCACCTTATATAAAACTATTCACCACAACAATTGTCAGGTTTGAAAATGGTGTCGAAAGAAAGCACTGTCCTCTTCCGACAGGTTTGACAGTAAATAGTATTATATATACTTTGGTATGTCTAAACCACTCACTACTTGAAGTAAATACTTTTCTTTATAAAACCTTTCTTGAAAATATCTACTCTTCAAATAAACACTTTAAATCAAAATACCGCTTCAAGGATGTATTGTTTTAGGAGACCAAATACTATTACTGATACAATAAACAGTGTACAAAGCAAATGAATCTTACCCCATTGAGAAATAAACAATTCGGAGTTGAGAGATCCATTTTCTTAAGTACAGGTGGCATCTTACCACTCCAAGTGGATGCTGAAGCCTTATGTTTGTCCAAAGTTAAGTATAAAGTGAGCATGAGCACCTTTTTAAGAAGCACATTTATTGAACAATTAACAGAATTAAAAGTACGTCACGCAGGGGCTGCGTAAACTAAGCAGATTTCCCATGTGGTTTTGCAATAAAGAAATCTGCCTAATAACAACTGTAGTAGTAAGAAACCTCTAAACCTAAAACATTATTTAGGGCGTAATAACCCAGTAGTTTCTAGCCCCAAAAAACAGTTGACCTAACCTCTAAACCTATTCACGAGGGACGAATAGTTATGGAGCTCTCGGCGGAAAGTGCGAACATAGCCTACTGGCGACCACACGCAGAATAAAAATGCAAATATCTCGGTTAATATTCAAGATACAGAAAAAATGTATAAAACAATATTTATAGTAAATTTAATTTGCAATAAGATTTATTCTATACACTTTTTCGATCCGACGCATAATAACAGAGATATTTTGAATTTTCAAAAATCCCACCCTCTAAACCCCCCCCCCTCCCACTGGTCCGATTTCAGCCATTAACGAACTTGATCTTCCATTTTACATAAAACGATTAAATTCCGAGTTTGGTAACGATCAAACATAAATTGCGACCGCTAGAGCGTTTACAGACAAATATATATATAATATATATATATATATATATATATATATATATATATATATATATATATATAATTTTGAACGGACCTCATTTTTGTCATCTCCTGGGTAGGATCGATGGACATTTGAAGACATTTTTCGAAACTCGCGTCATGAGTACGACCTCAATAGCTGATTTCCCTTAAGGGAAATCTGCTAATATGAACAAAATAACTGGCTACAAGTACTGGGGAAATGACAAGGCGTGAAAAGAAGGTAAGACATTATAAATTAAATAAATGCTGATGATAGTGTTGTCAGCGGAACGGATATTCCCTAGACGTAACTGAAGAAAGTAAGAGTCCGTAGTTTTCGTCTTCTTTTTATAATATTTTGATTTTGTTTTATTTAAAACTACTATATTAATTGAAATTTTTGACTATAATTGAGATATAGATTTTTTTGTTAAGAGCCACCTATATTTTATCTAAATCTCAATTAATTTAAAATCATTGATAACACATCTTAGGTACATATTCCATTTTATATATCAATTTATTTATTTTTATTATATTGTGTTTAATATTTTTTATTTGATTTCCCTATTATCCAACGTGACTTATGTTTCGTTTTTCAATTCTCACGTTCTAGTTTTTGTAGTTAGTTTTCTGCTTTTGTGTTCCTTCTCTGTTTTTTGGGTTTCCATTTTATTTTTGTGTTCCATTTCTATTTTTCGTTTCAGTTCTGTTTTTGGTTTTGTATTTCTGTTTTATGTTCCATTTCTGTTTTTCGTTTCAGTTCTGTATTTGGTTTTGTATTTCTGTTTTATGTTCCATTTCTGTTTTTGTTTTCCTTTTCTTTTTTTGTGTTCTATTTCTTTTTTTGTTCCATTTCTGTTTTATGTTCTCCATTTCTGTTTTTTTTCCCATTTCTGTTTTTTGTTTTCCATTTCTCGTTTGTATTTCATTTCCGTTTTCTTTTGTTCAGTTCTGTTTTTGTTTAAATATTATGCTGTTTTTCCCCTGAGCAACATCACTACAGCTGCGAAGCTCCAATAAATAAATAAATTAAAAAAAAACATATATATATATATATATATATATATATATATATATAGAGAGAGAGAGAGAGAGAGAGAGAGAAAGAGAGAGAGAGAGAGAGAGAGAGAGAGAGAGAGAGAGAGAGAGAGAGAGAGAGAGAGAGAGAGAGAGAGAGAGAGAGAGAGAGAGAGAGAGAGAGAGAGAGAGAGAGAGAGTGAGAGAGAGAGACAAACAGATCGGTAGATATTCCAATGAGTTCTAATCATTAAAAGAATTTGTATGTGTCCTGAGGGAATGTGGTTATCCTTTGAAAATCGATTCGATAGTCGAGAATAAATATTCTGGTCATGGAAAATGCATTATATTGCAGGCATAATCCTTCTCATGAACAGTGCTATGGTTCTTGCGAACTGTATATTTAGGAATGACGACAAAGTGCTACACAACAATTACCTTATTTATTATAAGAGATTTTAATAAAATACTATTTATTACAGGAATTATTAGAGCCGGCTTTTGGAAAGTGGTAAGCTGACAGCAACAGTAGACTGGCATAGAGCCACGGCTAGAAGCATGTGTTTGGTTGTTCTGAGGCATATTGGTAGAAATTCTGAACCACTTACTCCATGTTCTGGACGAGTGCCAGGGAAGTTCAGTCAGTGAAACAAGAACATTGGGAGGACGGGGGTGGGTTCTCCCCTATATGACTTATATACTACGATTTTAACAGTACATATTAACTCAATATTAAAGATGATAAATTTTAATTCTTACTCAATTGGAGAATTTGCAAAATGTTAAGGATAAGACAATGTAAAAATCTCTTTAGCAGAGGAGACAGTTTAACAGTTACTAATGCTTATATTATTATATATTTATTCTTCTTATTCTGGACCCAATGTTGTTATATGTTTTTCATAGTTTAATGGCAAGGGTCACCAATTAAAAAACATTTAGTCCTCGCAAAATTTATTCATACAGTTCAACGGACGTAAGAGGGAACGAACACTTTAGAAATGTAAGTCGCAATCTGAAATTAAATTTAATAAATTTGTCATGCATGTAGGTACCTATTAATGTAGTATCTAGCAAAGAATTATCATTGGGTTTGTTTTATATCATCATTTTTAATACTGTATCCAATTATAATGTAACCTATACCTTAATATTGATTTATGTACCATCTAGCAATTCTTATATCTATTCTTAGTTAACCTTATGTTTTAACAATGGTAGGCATTTTTTCTTCATTGTTTTTTTTTATCTAAATATATATATTTTTTCAGTACTTTTTTTTCATCCAGATACATACACGCACTTACACTAATATGAATGAATATTTTTATTACTTATAAAAATTTAACAATTTTATAGCAAGGGTTCAGCCCATGTTCATGATTACATTTTTTTCGTTTCTCTTTTCTTTATATAAACATAAACAGAGAATTCTTTTAAAAAAAATAAAAAAACTATATACAATAATTACTATAGAAAAAAACATAAAACATTAATTTTATTTTAATTATTATATTGTTTGTATTTTTTCCCCTCTGACGTAAAGACCTTTTAGTATGAAAACATATATGTAGTTTATTTTATTCTTGTCCATAAGGTCAAACAAATTATCCATGGATTGCTGAGAAATGTCGAGACTTTTCAGAAGGTGGTTTCTTCTATCTGCTAAAACGGGGCATGTAAGGATGAAGTGCGAAACGGTGTCTTGGCTATCTTCGCAAAGGGGGCATGGCTTTTCTGGATTGAATATGTAAATTTTCCTACCAACTATCAATCTTTGATTTTTTGTACCTAATAAACAGATTTGAGATATAACTTTGGTCTTAAAAAATGGCACCTTTTGGTACAAGTACTCCTCGGCTCCGCCGAGAGAGCTAATTCTTCTAAAGTACTGTACTATATGTGCTGTTTAAAACTCTTTCTATATCTAACGAGATTAAATGGTTCTCGAGAGCCTCTAAATAAGTCTTTATTTTTCCATTAATATTTTCCGCCATTTCCAATTCCTCCAAGCTCCCTCCTATGCACCCCTTTCCAGTTCATTCACCTAATTAAATGGCATTGAATAATTGGCAGATAATTCCAGTTACACTAATATATACCTATTTACATTTACTTATATACCTCATATTTTATGTCGTATCTAGACTTACAGTTCTTTATGCAATTTTTTAATTTTCATAGAATAATTTATCTTGCTCTTCGGGCTCATCCTCAAGGGCAACTACTATATTATTGGAAATACTGCATTCATTTCAAATATTTATTTACTTATGGCATTCCATTAATATATGGTAGATAGCTAAATTTGTGTTATACTTCCCACATATTGGGGCTTGATATTTTGTAATAACTATGTGTACATCTTTTGTTGCCTATTCGGAATAGAATCTGTACTTATTTTTACTGTCAACTTATTGAAGTTATTGGTACATTTTTCAACGCCTTAACCCGCAAGACCCTCCCCCTAATGTATCCATTATTTTAAGTGTGACCTCATATTCATTGGTTACTCAATTTAAATAAAACATAAACAATAAATGAAATTATTGGGACCTTTATTATTAAGACAATCCATTTTCTCGAAGAGATGTGCTGGACGGTGGAATTGTAGATATCAAGAAGAAAATACAAAAGCAGGCCTTCCTGAGGCAACAATATACGAGTATCTATCATCGGCAGAACGCTTTTATATCAACAGTTCCATCATCAGTACCATGTCAGCATACACACCATATAACAAATACTCATCAATTTAACAATTATATGGTATGTGGTACAATTATCCTTAGTCAACAAAAGTCCGTCACGCAGGGGCTGCGTAAATTAAGCAGATTTCTGCATACTGCTGACACTTAACACCGCCCTAAGTAAATCCAAACGGTAATGAGAAATCGTTCATTTAATTTTAATAAGATCTCAACGGAAACAGCTTATGAATTGTATACAAATAGGTCTGCGAACCACTGAGACCTAAACAGACAGACATATTCTTCACCGTAAGAAAATAAATTACTGATAAATGTCTGAATATAACAAATTAACTTTATTGCAACCTATTTGCTATACCCAGTACTGCAATTTATAATGAATCAGAATAATTTATATTTTAATTACTGAAATTTTAGAAGTCCAAGAAATAAAGAACGGTTAGGTTACATGAGAGCCTAACAGTTATGGAAACGGGCGAACTTATCCGGAAATTTACGACAATAGCCGCACACACACTTAATAAAAATGCAAATATCTCGGTTAATATTCAAGATAGACAATATGTGTATATAACAATATTTATAGTAAATTAAATTGGCAATAAGATCGGTTCTATACAATTGTTCGATCCGACGAATAGTAAAAATCTCTTCCTCTAACCCCCCTCCCCCTCCCACTGGTCCGATTTCAGCCATTGACGAACTTGATCTTTCCTTTTACATAAAACGATTAAATATCGCGTTTGGTAACGAAAAACAAAAATTGCGACCACTAGAGCGTTAACATACAAATATATATAATTTTGAACGGACCTCATTTTCTTCTGTGTGGGATCGATGGGCATTTGAAAAAAAAATTCGAAAATCGCGTCATGAGTACGACCCCAATAGTTGAGTACCCTTAAGGGAAATCTGCTAAAATGGTTAAACAGTCAACAGGATAAAAACTTTGTTGTCAATATAACAGAAATATATAAAAACTAACATGAAGCCTATTTTTAATAAAAAGATAAAAAAAAAAAAAAAAAATCAATATACACAAAAAACAACAATCTTTTCTTATTAGGGCAATAGTTTACTCATATTTTTCTTGTTAATTTTTCTGTTATGTTTATTCTAGAACCACACTATGTTCTTCTAAGACTATCTATTTTACTACAATGTAGTTATCTAAAAATCCAATATTGGCAGGTTTTGTTTTTCCATAATATACGTAAATATTAAAAAAAGTGTTCTGGGCCCCACTCTCTAATATTTTTTAAATATTATCACGTTAATTCCATTTCTCTATACATTTGTTATTGAAGTTTGTTAAGTCAATTACATAACTTCTCTCCCGGTGTGTTTTTTGCCACATGATACACAATTGCAGTCAATTTTTAAGTTGTATTTTTATGAACAGGGTTTTCTCAATTAAATGTTCTTTCTACAGACATTTTCTCTGTTAAAGTTATCCATTGTATATATACTTGTGTGTACGACTGCGTGATATGAAGAGATGGCTTTTTGAAAAGGAACTTGATGGTTAAAGTATGGATAATGACACAGATAAAATGTAATAGTAATTTTCTAGCAATGCTAATATTATTGATTTCTTTTGTGATATCTTGCGTTTCAGCAGTTAAATTAAAGGCTTCCGAATTTAATCAGAGAAGGGCTATAATTTATTCTAATGTAAAGTAAATTAAAGGTTACGCCTGTCTCCTTTCTCCTGCAGAAATAATGCTCCTGCCTTCCAAATAATTACTACATCTTGCCCTGTGAATATTGGGAATAAATTAATATGCTTTTAGCAACATAAATACACTTTGCAGTATAACTCTACTATCTATTTGCTATTACATATCCACCATATCTAAATATATATATATATATATATATATATATATATATATATATATATATATATATAAAAATTGTAGTCTCTGTCTGTACATTGATTTTTTTTCGATAACTTTTCGTTTCACATGTCATAGACACCATAACTGCATTTTGTTTCTTTGTTGTCTGTTTGTTTGTTTGTTACCTTTTCACGCATAAACGGCTGAACCGAATTTTATGAAACTTGGTATGTATATTATTACTAACCCAACTTAGTCTTTAGGCTATGTTAATATCCTCTGAGACGAACAGGAGTGGGGGTTATAAGGGAAGCCAGAAATTAAAAATAGAGATATTTCGTTTCCTATTGGTTTTTCGGCAAATATGAACATAACAAAAGTTGTTTATTTTGTTATTTAGAGTAACTTTAGTCATATAAACTTTCTTCGTATACTGAATTATAAATGAGATATACGCTAAAACCTATAGCGGAAGTGAACAATTTTCTTTGGGGCAAAAGTCCCAACCGAAATTAATAAAACTCGGTATATGTATTAGTACTAACGCTTTCATTGTAACAAGCTATACCAATATTTCTAGGGACGGGCAGGAGTGGGGGTTATAAAAGAAGCCAGAAATTAAAAATAGTGATATTTCGTTTCCTATTGGGATTTAGGCCAATATGAACATAACAAAAGTAGTTTATTTTGTTATTTAGAGAAACTTTTGTCATATACACTATCGTCGTATACCGAAGTATAAAGACGTTATACGCTAAAAATGATAGGGGGAGTCAAGAATTTTATTTGGCAAAAAGGACTCAACCGAACTAAATAAAACACTCGGTATGTGTATTAGCACTATCACATTCCTTATAATAAGCCATACCAACATTTCGGGACGGGCAGGAGTGGGGGTTATAAGGGAGGTCTGAAATTAAAAATAGTGATATTTCCTTTCCTATTGGGGTTTCGGCAAATATGCAGATTACAAAAGTTGTTTAATTTGTTATTTAGAGACATTTGCTCAACAATTCTTTGGAACTACCAGGTACTTCACCGGGAAAAATTAATTCAAATGTATGTTAATATTTTGTGCTTAATAATTTAAATCTATGCATAATGCACGGAAAACGGGAAATATGACAATTTGGAGGACAGTGAAAACTTACATAAAAAATAAATTTTATTAGTAACAATTGCCAACAAGGTGTATTAACCCTAAACACTGGACGGGTAAATGTCAAAATATTGTGCAAAGTAAAGTCTTTCCAAAAAAAATACCATCACCATTCGGCCTCAAATCAATTCCCAGGCGAAGCCGGGTATCTGAGCTAGAACATATATAAACATGATACGGTATTATATATTCTTGTTAGAAGCCTTTTAGGACATTTAGTTCATACTTCGCTTTCACGCAGAACACTCTTAATATATGGTTATTTTCAATGACTGGAATTTTGTCTATCCACAAAATTAGATTTTCTTGAGGAAAAAACCCAACATGATATTTTGCAAAGAATGCGAGGATAAAAGGCATTCTATAAAGCGACTGATGCAGAGAGTATTTGTCCAGATATTATATATGAAACTTATTCGAGGAGCAATATCGATTTAATTTAATCAGCTGAGAGATAATCCCGCCCCCGGCGAAAGCTCCGGCAAAAAGCACCTTCCTCGCCTTGTAATTGGTTTAAGCAGCCTGGGAATGAGGGTGCGGGACGTTTGAATCAATTTGGAAGTCGAGGGTCCGGCCTTTGGATTAAGGCTACCTTCTAATCCTATACCGGTAATGGAATAATCTGCCGATATATGATAGCAGCTCTTATCCTATAGTAATTCTCTTAAACTATTTCTATACCGTGAGAGGAACTCATAATACTTGTTTCACTTAAGTAGGATCTATTTAACTACGGATCCGTAACATCCCTTTCCCTAATTACTTCAAAATAAATATTTCTAAAGAGTAAAAACCACTGCTCAGGTAAATCTGATAATATTAGTGTAGCAGTTTGGCCCTTTGCAATAACAACTCTTAATCTAACCCCGACTAGCTGCCACCTGGTCTCAGTGAAAGTGTGTGCCAGAAACTATTTAAACCAAAATAATTCCTCTAATTTTAATGTGGTTATGTTTATGTCAATAACCATAATTTTATTAACCCAAAAACAAACACACGGAGGGTGGGGTTCATCAGAACGTATTTTCATGTATCTCTTCTAGAAAAGATTTGTTGAACACAATATTTGGTATTTCAGTTTGAAATAAGACGATTAAAATATATTGGCGCATTGTTAACGTGCAATGAAAAAAAATGGGGGTTTACTAAAGGCTGAAAATCCAGAAAATCAAAATATTTCGGTTAATATTTGAGATAGAGAAAGAATGTATATAACAATCTTTGTAGAACATTACGTTTGCACTAAGAATCTATAGAATTTTTCGATCCGAATAACGGACATAATCCGAATTTTCGAAATTCCCCTACACTAACCCACCCCCCTCCCGCTTGTCCGATTTTAGCTATTAATGAAATTAATCTTTATTTTGCAAGAAATTCTGAAATATTGAGTTTGGTAGCGAACCAACCGAAATTGCGACCGCTAGAGCGGTAACAGACAAAAACAACATATACTCGTAGACTTCCACGGTCCTGGTCATTAATACTGTTAAGGTCTTCGGGTATTGACCGTATCTGCATTTTTGTTGCCAACGTTTCGCTAGACATGCTTCAGCGGCAATTTCTACCAACAAATGGAGGTAGCCAGGATGGGGTCGCCATTAAGTCTAAATGCAGCCGATGATTACATGGAGAAATTTGAAAAGATTACACTGGAAACATTAAGACTAAAACCGAAAACATGGTTTAGATATGTCGATGACACGTTCGTCATATGGCCACATAGAGAGAAGAATTTCTAGAGCATCTTAACTCAATACACTCCAACATTGAGTTCACGATGGAGATCGAGCGCGATAGAAAGATACCATTCCTGGATGTTCTGGTGGAAAGGAAACCAAAAGGACAGCTGGGGCATGCGGTTTACAGAAAACCAACAGATACCTACACTCTAGATCGCATCACCATACAGCACAGAAGAATGGGATAATAAGTACTTCGCTCACTAGAGCTGAGAGAATATCAGAGTCACAGAACCTCCCAAAGGAAAAAAGACACCTGATGATTGCTCTGTTAAAAAATGGCTACGGGAAAGAAGAAATAAGAAATCAATTTAAGAAAAAAAAGAAAAGAAGGCAAAATCAATTGAAGATGAACCCCGAAAAACAGCCGTAATACCTTTTGTTAAGGGCACAACACAGAAGATATCAAGGATACTCAAGAAGCAGGGAATAGAAACAGCATTTGCCACTGACAGGAAAATAGCACACATGTTACCCAGCTGCAAAGATCAACTCCAGACAAAAATCCCAGGAATATACAGTATACCCTGTTCTTGCGGCTTAGAATATATTGGCCAGACCGGCAGATTGATAAACACAAGGGTCGCCGAGCATATCAAGAGTTTAAAAAAGTTTCGGACAGAAGAATCAGCAATAGCAGAAAACTTCTGGGAAACTAACCACATCATCAAATTCGATTTAAGGTGCTGGCAAAGGTGGACCGATAGCAAGAAAGACTTGTTTGAGAAGCCATAGAAATAGCGAAATGCCCATATGACATCAACAGAGAGAATGGGCAAAGACTCAGCAACCTCTGGAAGTCCGTCATACCACAGAGACAACAGACAAGAAACAAAAACGACCGTATTGCCGGTGAACGACCACCGGAAGAAGTATCCGTAGACACCTGGAAGGGTAGACTCCGCGCAAGTATACCTGACGTGAACTCACATTCTTCAGTCTCAGAGCCCTGAGGAAGCTAGAAGCATGTCTAGCGAAACATTGGTAACAGAAATGAAGACACGGTCAATACCCGAAGACCTTAACAGTATTAAAAACAATATAATTTTGAACGGAACCCATTTTCGTCATCTACAAGGTAGGATCGATGGACATTTGAGAAAAAAGTGAAGCTATAATACTAGAATTCCTCATACCTTATCCCACGACTTGTTACTGCAATGGCACTCTAAACTCAGCATGTAACTCTAAAAAAAAACAGTAAACAGCTTACTGTTTACAGTAAAAGCTCAGCCATAGATGGAGATGAACAAAGCACTGCTCACACCAAGGTTGAATGGATAAGAACAACGGGTCCCTAGAGAGAAATACCCTGCTAGCTTAGATTTATGTGAAACTATGAAATGAAGTAGAATTGTTTTACTCTCATTTAATGAATAACATTTTTTTATTTGATTTTTTTTAACCAACCAAAACTTGCGATGTTAGAAAAGCCTCTGCCTAGATTCATGCTAAATTCATGAGAGTCTTCGTAAAAAAATGAACCCAGATACACAAACAAATCCAAAAACGAAATGAATGCACAGCATTTTCCAACTATTTGCATCACGGTTTCTCAAGATGCTATTATTATGTTATCCGTGAACGGCATCCCTAGCTGTCAAGAATGCTTCCATTCCTGGTTATTGAACCAGAATTATTGGTTATCCCAATATCGTTGATTTGTCTTCACTAAACATGAGACGATATACCTGAAGCGTTTCACCTCACATGGGGAAACATTTTGAGGACTGAAAAGGGAATCATTAAAGAAAAAAGAATGCATTGAATCCATACAATGGTCCTTATCTCTAAATAATGTAACATTTACTCATGTTGCTCGACAAACAGGGCTTACCGAAAAACTGATAAGATTCATGCGATTAACGAGGCACGTTCTATGAAAATCCTAAGCAGGGGTTTTCTTTCTTAGAAGCTCCTAGAAAAGCTT
This sequence comes from Riptortus pedestris, assembly GCA_019009955.1. NCBI lineage: Eukaryota > Metazoa > Arthropoda > Insecta > Hemiptera > Alydidae > Riptortus > Riptortus pedestris. The sequence goes on along the minus strand of CM032231.1, from coordinate 103,726,761 downwards.
TCAGGGAAAATGTAGTTTTTCATCCAAACAGTATAAGTAGTGAAAAGAGTACCAAGTAAAGTAAATTCAACCTCAGACCACTTCCCTTTAAACTCCATTGCATTGGTGACGATTCTAGGTTTACAGAATGTTTCGTTTCAATTATAATTTTCTCTTACGGTAGTTAGACTATGCATCATTAGGGGGAATTGATTTTTAGCAGATTTGCCTTCAGGGAAATCAGCTATTGAGGTTGTTACTCATGACGCGATTTTCGAAATTTTTCTTCAAGTGTCCATCGATCCTACCTAGGAGATGGCGAAAATGAGGTCCGTTCAAAACTGTATATATATATATATATATATATATATATATATATATATATATATATATATATATATATTTGTCTGTTACCGCTCTAGCGGTCGCAATTATTGTTTAATCGTTACCAAGCTCGATATTTAGTCGTTTTATGTAAAAAGAAAGATCATGTTCGTTAACGGCTGAAATCGGGCGAAGGGGAGGGGGGGGGTTTAGAGGGGAGGATTTTTGAAAATTCGAAATATCTCCGTTACCATAGGTCGGATCGAAAAATTATATATAACCAATCTTATTGTAAATTAAATTCACTATAAATATTGTTATATACATTTATTCATTATCTTGAATATTAACCAAGATATTTGCATTTTTCAGTTTTCAGCCATCAGCAAACCGCCACTTCTACTCATGTTACATAAACAATAGTCTGCTACATACATTACATAAATCACATTATTTGAATCTTAAATTCCAAGTATTGTATTCAAGAGACCTTTATTATACGAGATACATGCAAATATGTCCTGGTGACCCCCCCCCCCCCCGTCTTAAGGTTTTGGACTACTAAAATTTGATTGATTGAGATAACAATTATTCTGACTCATTATTAATTACAGTAGGTACTAGTAATTTATATAGTAAATAGTTCCCAATAAAATTAATATGTTATATTCTGATATATTTCAGTAATTGTTGTTCTTTCCGGTGTGAGGCGGGCTGACCCGTTTGTGTACATTTCTAACCTAACGCTTCCTGTCGGCAGGTTATTGAAATTGGATGAAACATTTCTTATTTCCGTTTGTATTTATTCACGGTGGTGTTGTGTTAGCAGTATGTATATTTATATATTACTAAACTTCACGAGGGAAATCTGCTTAGTTTACGCAGCCCCTGCGTGACGGACTTCTTTTTGTTTCTTGAAGTATCGATCTAAATCAGCTGACTTGACCTGCCATACTTTGGAAGCCATTTCCGACTGGTACAGCAAGTGAAAAATCCTAAGCAACAATTTAGCCGTTGCTTTATTAATATTATGTATTAACGTCCACTTTTTTGCTACTAGGGCTAATTGGGACGGGTTATCTGGATCTTATGTAGTCGTTGCTATAGTTATCTCTTAGTGTTCTGTTTTAGCAGATTTCCCTTGAGGGATATTTTCGAAAATTCGAAATATCTCTGTTGCTATACGTCGGATCAAAACACTTCATCAAATCCCCACTTCTACTCATGTCATATTAACAATAAGCTTTTATACGACGAACCACATCATTATAAGGTTAAATACCAAATATTGTTTTCATTGGACTTTTAGAGAGATATATGCAAATACGTTCTGTGGACCCTCCTCCTTCTTTTGTTCTTGGATTACTAAAATTTGAGTGATTGAGATAAAACTGGATAATACGTTATATTCAGATATATTTCAGCAATTGTTTGTGTTTCCCGTCTATCATCTATTCAGTGCTACGAGGTTGGCTGGTCAGTTTGTTCAGTTCAGCCGCTTTCCGTTGTAGAGATTATTAACTTGTATTGTACATTGACTGACAGATTTCTCATTACCGTTTGTATTTATACTCTTAACATTCACGGTAGTGTTACCTGTGTGTGTGTGTGTGTGTGTATATATATATATATATATATATATATATATATATATATATATATATATATATTTTAAACCTTCGCGTGGGAAATCTGCTTAGTTTACGCAGCCCCTGCGTGACGCACTTTTCGACGCAAACTAGTCGTTGAAGTTTTTCTGTTTTATTGACTTTTCACCATCGATTGGTTGAATGAGTTTATAGAGGTCATTGTTTCACTTTCAGTCAATATATTTCGTTTAGGGTTGAACTACAAATGAATGAATTTCCATGTAGCTGTGATAGATGAAATTCAGTTGGGCTTGCAAAGAGCGTCGAAACAATCCCCCAGATAGTAGCAAAGACTGACTTGGAGTCTGATATCACTTGTAAGTCGTCGCCGCCTACACAGACATGACATCCCAGTGTTTTTGCCCGAGCCGTGGTAAGTGGATCCCGTGATGGGTCTCCGGGCAAAAAACCCTCCAAATCCGCCCTCTTTTTGCCACCCCCACCCCCACCCCCTCTCTCCAGATCAGCCTCCATCCCCTCCAATTCACACAGATCCCATCAACTCGGCTTTAACTCCTAGTCTTCCTCCAAATTGGATACCGACTCTCCCTCCACTACTCGAGAGCGGGAAATAATAATAGCAACTAAACCTCAGAATATTCTTGTTTTTAATTTTCTTTTTAGTACATAAGCAAAGTGGGGTGTTATTCCTTTAAAACCGTAACAATATAAGGTAAGTGTCATTCTTAAATTTATTCCTACTCACTTTACGTATTTTATAAGTGATCCTTATTAGATTTATTATGAAAATAATCTAATATAGTTATAAATTAACCGAAGCGAAGCCATGAATGAGAAACTACTAATACCAATGCAGAGAGTAATACAAAAAATCTGTTAAGGAGGGGCTACATAAATTGAGCATTTTTTTAGCAGATTTCCCTTAAGGGAAATCAGCTATTGAGGTTGTACTCATGACGGAAGTTTCGAAAAATTTCTTCAAATGTCCATCGATCCTACCCAGGAGATGACGAAAATGAGGTCCGTTCAAAATTATATATATACATACATATATATATATATATATATATATATATATATATATATATATATATTTGTCTGTTAACGCTCTAGCGGTCGCAATTTTTTTTTATCGTTACCAAATTCGATATTTAAACGTTTTATGCAAAAATAAAGATCAAGTTCGTTAATGACTAAAATCGGACTGTGGTAGGGGAGGGGTTAGAGGGGAGGATTTTCGAAAATTCGAAATATGTCCGTTACTATACGTCGAATCGAAAACTTATATAGAATCAATCTTATTGCAAATTAAATTTATTATAAATATTGTTATATACATTTATTCCGTATCGTGAATATTAACCGAGATATTTGCATTTTTCTGTTTTCAGCTTCTGAGATGAGATCGGCTAACTTCGGGTCTAGTCGTGAGTTTCCGTCAAGAGCTAGTTCGGGCCGTTCCCATAATTGTTCGGCTCTCTATTCTGAAATTTCTCTATTGTAAAACTTCACGTGGGAAATCTGCTTAGTTTACGCAGCCCCTGCGTGACAGCCTTTTTTTTTATAACCACAGAAAAGAGACATGCCCATAGAAGTATTAAGACGTCCAGTGGTATAATACAATAAAATGATATCACACAACAATAGTAGTTAAAGAGCTTTTATTTGAAGAACCGTGTTGTGTCGTGACTCTGTAAGTAGCAGTATAGTGCCTTGTTTAAGAAGGTGCAGTGCCGTTAACTTCGGGAAGTGAAGGACAGTGCAGTGCCGTGTTTTTGTGAACTAAAGTGATCGTGAGTGAATTATTGGACTGTGTAATCTGAAGAACAGTGACGCTATCAGTGCATACTGTGAGTAGTAATTAAGAATAATTAACCAAGTGTGTAGTGCATTGTTAAATAAATTGTGCAGTTATAAAAACTGTGAAACTTGCGTGTCTTTAATTTTGCAATCCAAAAGAACTCTAATAAAAAAGGTTTATTACTGATTTTGGAATAAAACGTGTCTATTTGAACTAGACGTCGTGTAAAGTGTAATATTCTAGCACATTACTTTATCAACAAAATTTCTTATTCTGCATTCTTTGGTTCGATACACAATAACGGAAATATATACGACTTTAAATTTAACTCCTTCTCTAAACCCCATTTCCAGGTCTCCTGACCCAATGCCTAATATTAACGAACTATTTCCTTACCTTGTCAAGAAATGACAACCCTCAAACTAATTTTGTAGTCGTTCCTGAGCGCAAAGTACGAGCTTTCATAATGTTTGATTGATTTATCACTTCCAACACAAGTTGTAAATATTTCATTTATTATTATAATTATTTATATATTTTATTTATCTATTTATTTTTCATAATTAATATTGTGCCTTCGGAACTGATTGATGATTTAGAAGAAATGTCTCTTTATTTTGTCTATTATTATACATATATTTTTATTATATTTACTTATTATTATAATTTCATTTTATTATATTATTATTTTTTCTTTATTTATTTATTTATTTTTTTTTTTATGAAATTTTCTTTCTATTTCTTTATTCTTTATTTTTATTTTTGTTTCTATGAAATTAAGATTACTTATGTATCAAATTTGAAGATGACCCAATGTTGAGTAAGCTATATTTACTATAATGTAATTCTTTGTTTATTGATAAACTAATTATAGCCAAATTATTAATTTTATCAATCACCAATATTATATGTATTACTTTAGAGAAATATTGTACCTAGTGTTTTAATTTTTCTTCTTTTTTTTTTTTCTTTTCTTTTTTTTTTCTCTCTCTTTATTTATTTATTTTTTTCTTTTTTGTAAATATTCGGACCCCCTGTAAAAAGTTTATACTTAAATACAGAATTTTTATCTATCTATCTAGTCGTTCCTGAGCGCAAACACACGCTCACACACATCCACATATGACTCTTTCACTCTTTTTCAAGAGTCCATTAGCTCTAAAATTGGAATCATTAACCTCTGAAAGTAATTATTTTTATTATAAAAGTCTGTAAAGGAAAATATTACCCGCAATGTTTATAAAATATGAAATTCTATGGAAGATATGTAAATGACTCTGAGTGCGATCTCAAAAATCTAAAATAATACCACACATTGATATTATCCTATTTAAATTCAGACCGTAAGATATTCAAATTTACAATTGAGCCAGAGCTAGATAGAATATTAATTATTCTAGATATAACGGTTTACAGGGAAACTGAACCTATAACCTATGGTAATTACTCGAAACCCACAGTTTGTGAACTGAGATAGTAATTCGCTTTATAACAAGGCCCTTAGATAGTGACTTTTAATCGGTACCTGGGATAGGCTTGTAGTCCTCTGTATCAGGAAGAACGATTATAATATAGAGTTTGTAGAATATAGCATATCTGATAGTAAATGGCATTTAAATATAACGATTTATTGGGGCATAAAGAGCGTAGAATTGGAAGAACTCATTGAATTTCAAGATTTTAAGGGGTGACTGTGGCCCTGCGGATTAGGGCATGGGTATATGCTCCGGTATCACCTACCTGGTGTTCGTTCGATCCCCGCCAAAAGAGAACATTAGTTCTTGAGTTTGCTACCAGAGTGCGCTAGTGCCGTGACTCTTGTTGATTAGCGGGAGCCTAGCGATTATATACATCTGTCATCCACTCGGATTTCATAACTCGGATAACTAACGATTATGACTCCCTTGATCTCATGCGAGTACGACTAAAGAGTTCTAAGGGATATAATGCCAAAGAAAAAAAAAAACGGCAGAAACATTGTAGGTAATAGTTATACATATGAAATAGGAGGTAAAGCAGCCACTATTGTGTTTATTGTTATTTACGTCCACTTTATGCTACTAGGCTAATCGAGAAGGGTTATCTACAGGTTACCACCCTTTTAGCAGATTTCCCTTAAGGGAAATCAGCTATTGAGTTTGTACTCATGATGCGATTTTCGAAATTTTTCTTCAAATGTCCATCGGTCCTACCCAGGAGATGACGAAAATGAGGTCCGTTCAAAACTGTATATATATATATATATATATATATATATATATATATATATATATATGTCTGTTACCGCTCTAGCGGTCGCAATTTTTGTTTGATCGTTACCAAACTCGATATTTAGTCGTTTTATGTAAAAACAGAGATCAAGTTCGTTAACGGCTAAAATCGGACCAGTGGGAGGGGGGGGTTTAGAGAAGAGGATTTTCGAAAAATCGAAATATCTGCGTTACTATACGTCGGATCAAAACATTGTTTACAATCAATCTTATTGCAAATTAAATTTACTATAAATATTGTTATATACATTTATTCCCTATCTTGAATATTAACCGAGATATTTGCATTTTTATGAGATTTGGGCCGATACCGGATTTTTGAATTTCCCGCGAAAAGCTAATTCGGCCCTTTGCCGTTCGGCTCTCCTATGGAGATTTCTCTATTGTATAACTTCAAGTGGGAATTCCGCTTAGCTTACGCACCCCCTGCGTGACGGACTTTTCTAGCCAGGGTGGGCTCAAGGAGTTTATTTAGTGAGTCCGTCACAAATAAATTTCTACTGCCCAGGGCGGGAATCGAACCCGCCACCCTAGGTCTACCACACGTAGCAGCCACCATTTGGCGTTCGAACTGTCACATTGTGGTGGCTTTGCTGACCAATAATGCATCTTAATACAAGTGACTCTCAATTCCTTCGCGATGGTGGGTTGGCTGGCAGCTTCGAAGGTTATTCAAATACTCGGTATTACTTTGACACCATTGGCTTTGAAAGGGGTACAAACTGGCAACGAGGGCAGAAGAAACCTGGGGAGAGAGTTGACCAAATCCGAGTTATATAGTCAATTTTAGCGTCACATTACCAGACGTACCTAGTGATACGAAACTAAATTTTATTTAACTGTAATGTTTACGGGCTTCTTTTTAGCTTCTGTCCGGGGCCCACTCAGCACTGTGATGCAATTGACTAGTACTTGGTTAAAGAAGTATTGTTTATCTTACTGGCAGGCCCATCAGGGTGACAAATATAGGTAACCTTAGTAGACCTGACTTCTGGGCCCCATCAGCATAATAACCAGCCTTGGGTCCCATCAATCGAATGGAAACAACTCATTTCAGGTCCTCCTTGGTTAACGGGGTGTGTACGGCAAGTTAATCACTCACTACGTAAAACACTGATCACGAATTAGAGGTGGCTAAAGCTCTGCAATGTCAACCATAATAAAATCTGATTGTGAAACCACTTGACCTCATATTGAACTCTTCTTAAAATACATAAAATGATTTTATGCACTTCAATTAAAACAATTTCATTTGAAAATGATATATCTCCTTTCCAATGCATCGAATGGAAGTGGTCACAAAACAATTAGGATTTCTCCTAAGTTGATTTCCATAATGGCAGGCGCTCAACAAGGTACAACAGTCCTATAAATGAATTGAGGAGGTTTATGTAAAAAGGGCGTATGACGATATAAGCCCTTTTTGGGAGATGGCATTTTTAGATTCCTTGTAGTCTCTTTTATATCTGTACGAAATTGCGTGTTTATATCTCTTTGATTCACCTTTTACCACCTCACTGAATGAGCTGGTGTTTAGACTGCTTTCTGCTATTGTGATTCGTAAACATTCTATATTTAGTGCAGTGTAAATTGTATAGAATCAATCTTATTGCAAATTAAATTTACTATAAATATTGTTCTATACATTTATTCTGTATCTTGAATATTAACCGAGATATTTGCATTTGTATTGGGTGAGTGGTCGGCAGAATTCGGCGATATTCGGGACTTTCCGCCGAAAGCTAGTCCTTCCCTCATGAATTGATTTAGAGATTCGTTACTACTGCCGTTATTAGTAGGCAGATTTCTCTATTGTAAAACTTCACGTGGGAAATCTGCTTAGTTTAGGGTCATTCCATCTCAAATCATCCAGGCCATGTCACCCATGGTTTCAGATTTCAATGAAAATTTTTTTAACAACACTTTTTACCTTCCTTATGAAGAATATAGAATTTTACTTTGATATCTCCAGTAGTTTTTGTGAAAAAAAATGCTGAAATATTGAGAAAGTTTGTGTAACTGACATTTTTAAGGTTGCTTATTTGAACACATTGTATTAGAAAAAAAATCATAACTTTAGTGATTTTCAACATATCAAGATAAACTTTTCACTAAAGTGTTCAAAAAAGCATGGAGATACAGAAAAAAAATAAATTGATGATCATATTAAAATATAAGCCCCTCCAAAATTTCACTAACTGCATCCTTATTAAAAATTTTTTTTTAAGAAACCCCAATTTTTCAAATATGCTTTTGCACATGAGGCAGAATATCTACGCAAACAAACTTTTTTTTAAATTATGCGTTAATGTGCAAACTAAAAGACTATGAAAGAAAAACAATGGCTTTTTGAGTGCTTATGCATTTTTTTGGAGATAAACCAAAATAATTCGGAATTTTCTCAAAAAATTCTATTCTATGAACAAATATGAAAAATAATAACAAAAAAAATTTAGTAATGGTTAGTTTAGGTGTATGACCTTTTAAAAAGACTTACAAATTCAAAAACAATTCCTTGGTTTAATTAAAATGTAATATTTATTTACAGAATTGATAAATAGGGAAGGATGCACATATAAGATTGAAAAAATTAAATCTCTATTAAATGACAAATTCTCATTTGAAAAACTGGAAGAACTGGATTATCTTAAATGTATTATATATCTTTAAATATATTACCATTTAGTGATGCCTTTTTTTTCAAATCAAGAGGCATTGTTCTTGAATGTCAGTTAAGTCCTTTTCGGGGACATTTTACACTGTACCAGAGTCTTGTTGTTGGTGCAGCGTTATGTTAGCATCTTATTAGAAATGAAAATGGTAATTTTTCATTTATTCCATAAATATGGAGAACTTTATCTCGATATTGAACTGTTGTAAACAAACCTGTGGAATTAAATGATCACGAGAATTTGTTTGATCATTTTTATGGTTGTGATAAAGTACACCAAGACTCACTTCTTGCTGGATACCTTATAGTGCTTCCACTCACTGTGTACCAGAACAAAAAAACAGAGACATATTGTGCAACTATTCAGTAAAATTTAGCAGAACTCCTATTAATGTTCGTGTCAAATGTTTACTCAGCCTTTACCAAATTTCTGAAAAACGCCTTCCTGTCATTCAGGGAAAAGTACTTTCTGGTAGTAATTTCACTGAGAAAAGTGGTTCCCATTCTGTAACGTTTCATATACAGTACTATTTTATTAAAAAACTAACTTTCTACATATACAATAGCTGTAAATGGGTTTTTATTTTAGCTATTATTCAATATTATCAGATCTTACTTGAGAATGTCTATGCAAGAGGGGCGTACGATTATATTTAAAAGGAGTTTATTTAATATTTTTAACGAATTTCTTTTTAGATTTCTGCATAAATTAGATCACCAAAAATTTAACATAATTTCATTACTGGAAGTTCAATCTGCACAAGTTTTAGTTTAGACGATATATACAAGTGAAATTTTGCACTCACAATATCTCAATACCAGGTTTTCAGTTATCAGCCCTTTTTACATAGATCTCCTCAATTGTAACCATTCTAAGACTAGTCTTCTTTGAATTTTGAGAGATAAGTACCCACATTTAGACGTCAGATCAAAACCCAATAAAATTGTGTCACAGAGTGTTTAAAATCTGATTTGTTCCCCGTTTTCTATTATATCCTTTACTTCAATACTAAGATTAAAGAATGTGGATTTATTTTAGAAGATGGCTTTGTAAACTTCACATATATGTATATTTGTTTCTTAACATATCTAGTTGAAAGTTGAAAGTTAATTGTTGTTGTGATGCCCTATATAAAATTTAAAAAAAAACTTCAATATTGTCAGTCGTTGTATGAAAGACGGTCGTTTGAGAGACCGAAAGTATTGTGCCGGAATAATTCCATTGAAGGATCCCTGGAGATTACACCCACCTGGACAGGATTTCCAGGGATATACTTTCGTCCTTCCCAAGGGATGGGGTGGTAAATGATATCAGAGGGCGGTATGGAGGGGATGATGAGAACAAGGGTAGCCTGCTAATAGGGTGGCTGCTAGCATGCTAAGTTGGTGTAAACCTCTTAGCTCGCCGTATTAGCTGCTACAAAGCCTTACTTTAGCCCTTTAATTATTCCTATACCAGCGACTAACCTACAACAACAGGACCATGACTCTTCGGCTCACAAAGAAAGCCATTTCTTCCATTTATATAGCTACCTATGGACTTAGTACGAATAAGCTTTATAAATTGAGCAAGAGCACAGTAGTTCAATTATAATAATGAAACTGAGAAGATTTAAACTAGATTGGAAGATTTAAGAACGAGAAAACATGAACTCGGCGAGAAAACATGAAACTTGTTTTTGATGAAATAATTAAGTTATCAATCAGTTAATATAAATCATCACCTTCATGAGCCTTTTAGAAGCTCAAACTGTATTGACGCATTCAACACATTTCCGCCTTGGATAATTCAAGAACTATAGATACACAAATTACCAAACTCATAAACAAATCATCCCAAGTGATCAACTACTGGAAAATAAAGGAAACTTCCATTAATACAATAGAACTTTGGGTTTGGGGGTTCGATTCCCTAGAGGCCATAAGTAATGTTTACTATTATTATACATTTACATCCACTTCCTGCCACTATGAAAAATGGGGACGGGTTATCTACCACATTTTTCTAGCCACGGAGGGACTAAGATTTTTATTTAATGAGTTGGTCACTAAATAAATTCCTATTGCCCGGGTGGGGGTCGAACTCGCCACTCTAGGTTTACCGTATGAGACTCAGGTAAATGCATTAACACACATGGCTAATCTGAAACCCAAAGTTCGTTTATTTACGAACTTAACAATGTAAAATGTATGGTTAGAAAAGGGTGCTGACATTTTTCGATGTCCAAAGGTAACTAACTTTGAGTTTCATAATGTGGACTGTTAACATAACAAATACCAACAAATAAATAGGCATTTCATATGAGAACTGAATTTATTAATAGGTAAGTATAAAATACATTTAATCTCACATGGTAAACCTTGCGTGGCGAGTTCGATTCCCGCCTGGGTATAGGAAAATCCTTACCCCCACCTTGGCTAGAAAAGATTGGTAATTTGTAGATAGCCCCGTCCCAAATATCCTTAGTAGCAAAAACTTGACTTTAATGAATAATTTAATTTCATTTAAATGCATAGTTTAAATAACCAAGGAGAAGAGATGAAGTGAGAAAATAAAACCATAGTGAAGTGGAAAACGTAGCAAAACACGATTAAAACCCTACAAAAAAAAATTCACCTTAAAACTAATGAAATATGTATTGTGCGGAAACAAAGAATTCCAAGTCTTCCATAATGCATAGAGGTTTTTGGAATATTTACAAGCGATAAAAATCAGAGAAAGTTTGATTCCCGGGGGAGGCGGGAAGCCTTTCCAAGTCGTCTTTATGAATAAACCATTCAGCCTTTCCCAGCCTACATGGATTTCGTCTGCTTCCCCCTCCCCTTTATTTTCCCCCACTCCCCAAGGATTTGGTCAGGCAAATTATTGGCCAATGTCAATAAGGCTCTAGGGCCAATGGTTTTCCAATTCTAGTAGCTTCACTCTAGACGGCCCTTGTCTCTTGGTTATTTTTTTTCAAAATAATTATTCTTTACCAATTTTTTTTTTCCTTTATTAACGCTTCCATTAATTAATAAGTTATTTAAGAGGCAGAAAGAAACTTTCTTTTAAAATGAGAGCAAGAGGTGTCGATATTAAGAGACAGTGTATAATGAAATACCTCAAAAGTCTCGGATTAAAACGTTTATGTGTAAGTAATATCCTACAAGTGTTGTAAAGTAAAATTTTACCTAACTAAATTAACAGTTTTATTTGTGTGTTCCGTATAAACTGTCGATTTCAAGATATTATATCACTAAATATCTCATGATTCCAAATAGTTCTTCCTGAAGCAAAAGTAGATATTGCTAGTAGAGGTGTGGAAAATGTTAAATGTTGAGTTTGGTTGACACTAATATAGATTGTGTTAAAAGGCAAAAAGATAGTTAGATCGAATTTGAAAACATTTTTGAAAAATCCCTTCAAGAGTACAACTACAATGGATGGTTTCTTCCAAAGAAAAATCGACTTAAAAGAATTTGATATTAATGTTAATAAAAGGTGAATAATCAATTAGCGCTAGGATTCTGTAAAACAAACAAATACAGAGTTTCATTGTTGCTGTCTTCTTTTTTTTTTCAATTCGAAAATATCATCATAAATGTATAATTATGAAAAATATGAACAAAAATGTGAATTTTATGAGCTAATCTGCCTTTCGGAGTTAGATGAAGCCTGCAGAGTATCAACAGGTGGGTAACGCCATGAGCTGACCTTAGTTATCGTAATATTAGGGACAAAATGGCATGGTCAGAAATTTGACGTCACTGTCAAGAAAGTTGACACACAAAAGGGGAACATATGCTTTAACTATATATTTTTATATCAAACTGTAATAACAATTCCTTAAAATATTGGTGGACACTTAGAAACAAGTTGAATATCAATTCATGGAAAAAAGTCCGTCGTGCAGCTTTCTCACCTGAAGTTTTACAGTAGAGTAATCTGCATACTGGTAACACTTACCGCCGTGAATAAATACAAACGGTAATCAGAAATCTTTCAGTTAATTTTAATAAGCTCCCAACGGAAAGCGTCTGAATTGTAAAGAAACAGTTATGCCAACCACTCAGAGCTCAACAGATATATAGACATATTCTTCACCGGAAAGAAAAACAATTACTGAAAAATATCTGGATATAACATATTAATTTTATTGAAAACTATTTATTATATGTAGTACTGTAATTTATAATGAATCAGAATACTTTTTGTCTCAATCACTCAGATTTAAATAGTCCATGAAATAAAGAAAGTTGGGGGGGGGTCAATAGAACGTATTTGCATATATCTCCCAATGTAATAGTTTACTCCAGTCTCTACAACCATTTCAGGAGAGCCGAACAACAGTTACGGAAACGGCCGAACTAACTTTCAGCGGAATCGCACGAACAGAACTGACAATAGCCGAGAATGAAAAATGCAAATATCTCGGTTAATATTCAAGATAGAGAATATATGTAGCTAACAATACTCATAGTACATTTAATTTGCAATACGATTTTTTCTATACAAGTTTTCGATCCTATGTATAGTAACAGACATATTTTGAATTTCAGAAAATCCCCTTTTATATATATATATATATATATATATATATATATATAATTTTTAACGGACCTCATTTTCTCCTCTGTGGGATTGATAGATTTTTGAAGAAATATTTCGAAAATCGCGTTACGACCTGGATAGCTGATTTGCCTTAAGATAAATCTGCTAAAATCATCTGAATTACCTAAAGAGTCAACAATTCGAAATATAAGATGTATATCCTAAGGAATATGAAATATATGGGAATTATGAGCTACCACATAAATAACAAGCTTAATTAAAACAGGAATGAATATATTAAAACCTGACTCAGAAATATTATTAGTTTTTATATAATTACCCGGCCATCCATTGATTCCATTCATGTTGTGTCATTTTTCATTGCTAACAATGTTTCATTGGTAATATTTAGTGATTCAAAACGAGACACGATTTTCATTTTGACGGGAAATGATACTTGCACATATGCCAAAAAGGAATACTTAAGAACTATTAAATGAATGGTATTAAGCAAATATAATGGGATAGTATATGTTTACACAAGTTTCTATAATGAATATTTATAGTAGATCACCTAAGATCTAACTTACATTTGAGTTACAAAATGTACTTTGCTAACTGAAACAAATTCTTTTTCTGTGAAAGAGAAATAGATTGGATATTAAGCATTCAACAGGTGTTTAGAAGTATGAAAAGCTTTTGTCTAGTGTAATTATTACCATAGTACAGCTACAAGGATTAAAGGAGAATGAAATATAACATTAGTTGCCTCTGTAAACACATTTAACTTTGAACTGTATACATAGCTAATATCCTCACATTAATATGTATAATAGAGGTATGACATAAACCGAATCCCAATTAACAATGAATACGAATAGTTGAGTTAACATAATATAGTAATTCAGTCCTAAGTAGGTACTAAAGGTGGGTGCTAGCTCATAATGATTAAGCCCTCTAAAGTTGTATATTACCCATAAGGGCTCTAGAAACCTGTTGATAGGTGGTAGTAGGACGTAATGAGGTTCTCTTAGAACACATCCAGCACTCTGGCTCATAAAGTACAAAAGGGCGTAAAACACAATGTTTCCATATCTCACAAGTTGCGAATAGTCGCATTACTGCCATTTTACTGACATCCTAATCCCCTTGGTTGGCTTGAGTTTACGGGAAATGTGTCTGCTAGAACAATTCATGTTGTCGGGTATTACGGCCCCCATCCGGCAGTCATGAAGAATTCTGTATTCAAGCAATAAAAGTCCTCCCTCTTCGATTGAAAGTCGTAATCGTAAATTTTAAGGGTCCCCTGGGGCTCACCTCGGTTTTGCCATAAAGCTTCAGCACATCTAGAGAGGGGTAACTACTCCGTACTTATTCTTTTTAAAAAAAAAATCGTAGAAGTTTAAAGGAGAAATAAAAAAAGCAAACCTGAATCAAATCTTTACTGATACATATAAAAAGGAAATATGAATTAAAATAACCTCATCTTCCATTTTAGCAGATTTCCCTTGAGGTCGTCAAGAAGCGATTTTCGAAATTTTTCTTCAAATGTCCATCGATCCTACCTAGGAGATGACGAAAATGAGGTCCGTTCAAAACTATGTATATATTTCTCTGTTAACGGTGTAGAGGTCGCAATTTTTGTTTGATCGTTACCAAACCCGATATTTAATCATTTTTTTTGTAAAATGAAAGATCGAGTTCGTTAATGGCTGAAATTGGACTAGTGGGAGGGGGAGTTTAGAGGGTACGATTTTCTAAAATTCGAAATATCTCCGTTACTATACGTCAGATCCAAAACTTAGATAGATGCAATCTTATTGCAAATTACATTTAATATAAATATTGTTACATAGATTTGTTGTCTATTAATCGACATAATGGCATTTTTCAGTTTTCAGCACTCCACCACTTCTTCTCATGTTACATAAACAATACTCTGTTATGTAATAAACAACATTATTCGAAGATTAAATACCAGATATTGGTTTCATGATACCTTTATTATACGCGATACATCAAAATGTGTTCTGGTGACCCTTCTCCCACCCACGTCTTAAGTTCTTGGACTACTAAAATTTGATTGATTGAAATCAAAATTATTCTGATTCATTATAAGTTACATTCTTAGATATAGTAAATAGTTTTCAGTCAAATTAATATGTTATATTGTGATATATTTCAGTAATTTTTCTTCCTTCTGGTAAAAGGTTGGCCGATCTGTTTGTTTACATTCCAGACGCTTCCCGTCGTCGGAAGGTTTCTTATTATCGTTTGTATTTATTCACTTGATATTGACGGTGTTGTTATGTTACCAGTATGTAGATTTATATATTGTTAAACTTCACGAGGGAAATCTTCTTAGTTTACGCAGCCCTGCGTGACACAATTTCTATTTTATCCTTTTAGCCATTTTGATTGTTTCATGCTTATTTCACATTTAGACCAAATTCGTTCTAAGGAATTTGGTTATTGATACGGATGAACTGAATGTGAAACAAATTAGAAAAAGGCATTTCAAGCTTCAGGCGGATTGCAAACGGCAAGTGTTGAGTGTTCGCCATTTCAAGGATAACTCCAAAAGCTATCGCTTACTTTATGGCAAAAAAGAAATTCTATCCTCTTCAGTTTGGGCAACCGCTTTGAAGTTGAACATAAATTACGTCCCACGTATTGTTTTCCCTGGAACGATTTACCAGATGTTTTAATCCTCTGCTTCAGATTCGGCCAAAAGCCCGAACACGAGGATGTCTGTGGGGGAATTGTCCACACAACATGCTTCTCGTCACCCAACATCATCATAAGGTTAAACACTTCAATTCTCATGATGAAAGGTCCCATTTTATTTTATTAAAAATTATTTAATGCTACCTGATTGATAATATTGCTTTGTAGGCAGCAACTCACTATTGGTGATCAGCCACACTTTAATGGTTTATTTTATTCTTTATATTCGAAGGAACAAAATAGTGGCAGTTTAACAGATATTCAAGGTACTAATGCTAAAAGGTACTAATACAAAATTTTTGATTTTTCAACGTTTTAATAATTACATCAACTTATCTAACCTCATGTTAGTAAGTAAAGTAGGATCAGACAAATGAAATGATGGAAACGAAAAGTGATATTTATTTTTAGCAGATTTCCCTTATGGGAAATCAGCTATTGAGGTCGTAGTCATGATGCGATTTTCTAAAAATTTCTTCAAAGTCCATCGATCCTACCCAGGAGATGTTTTTTTTTTGTAACTCAAATTTTAATTTCATATTTGTACTTTCTTGTTTTCAGTCTAGAGTACATCTCACACACACAAACACTCAAAACCTTATTACCCTTCGGTTTTTACATAAAATTAGAGAACATATGGTGAGGTAAAACCACTAGTGTGTCATTTCGGCACGAGGCAAATCTGGTTAGTTTACGCAACCCGTGTCGGGCTTTTGTATTGCTTTAAGATCGTGCACTCTAACTAGCATATTCTATATTGTGGGCAAATTCATGGTTTTAGCAGATTTCCCTTAGGGGAAATCGTCTATTGAGGTCTTACTGATTTTGTGAGTTCGTAAACATATCCTCAAACGTCCATTGGTCCTACCCAGGAGATGATGAAAATGAGGTCCGTTAAAAACTGTGCATACGCACACACACACACACACACACACACACACACACACACACACACACACAAAATATATATTTATCTGTTATCGCTGTAGCGGTCGAAATTTTTGTTTGATCCGTACCAAAGATAATTAAACGTTTTATGTAAAACTAAAGATCAAGTTCGTTAATGGCTGAAATCCAACACGTGAAAGGAGGGGGTAAATTTTGAAAATTCTTAATATCTTCGTTAATATTCGTCAAATTGAAAAATTGTATACAACCATTCTTATTGCAAATGTAATAATCTATAAATGCTGTTATGTAAGTTTTTCCACTATATTTATTATTAATCGAGATATTTGCATTTTTTAGTTTTCGGCCTTAAGTAAACTCCAAAACAATTTCATATTAACAAACAAATTGGTTTATTATGAAGCACATTATTTGAAGCGTAATACCAAATACTGTTCTCATTGATCTTCTAAGTTTTGAGATAAATGCATGTACGTGACGCATGTGGGGAAATCTGCTTAATTAACGCAGCCCCTGCGTGACGGATTTTTATTATTTTCAAGTGCAGGTGGAAAGCAAAAAAATTGTTGAAAATTATGTTATTATGATTGTCCGAAACTGTAAGAATACCTTTCTAGGCACTTTTCCGGATCATTTCTTGAGAGCAGCAACTGAAATATCTCTAGATTGTGAAGGAGAGATCCACCCCCACTCCTCTATATAAAGTTGTGGCCCTGAAGGGGGCCGGCAACTGGTTCGTAACGACATCAGTAGCTCATCACAGCCCTCCCAACCTCTATTCAGCCCCAATATTCCCTTCTACAGACCAACAAACCCCTTGGGACTTGGGCTACTTCCAAACACTCTTCCTCATTTCAACCGATGCGTGTAAAAGTTTTTTTTTTATCATTTACCAAGTTTTATTTACCTATATATTAAACACTAATTTATCTATAGTAATCACTTGTAAAATTATTTTAGTAGTCTGTACAACTCTCCAAAAAGTCCGTCACGCAGGGTCTGGGTAAACTAAGCAGATTTCCCTCGTTTGTTTGTTTGGGTTTTGGGCATAAAACATCATGGTCATCAATGCCCAGCGCTCGCAGAACTGTGTTTTAGTTCCCCGACCATGGGAAATCGCCGACAAACGCACACCAAGCCGTTTTCTGATTTTTATTTTTTTTTTTTATTTCTCTCTCTCTCTCTCTCTCTCTCTCTGTATATATATATATATATATATATTATGCATTTTTCTCCTTTTTTTTTTCTTTTTTTCATTTTTCTCCTTTTCCACTTTCCACTGGACGTGCGCCTTGAAACCTCCGTACCGGTATCACAGGTATACTGTACCAACATTAAAATTCAATAAAATTAGCAGATTAACTATTTACATAAATGCTAAAAACAGTCCTCTAAAATAGACTACAACTATTAATATCAAAAGCTATTAAAATGAAAACTAATTAAAACTATCAATACACATTAAAATTAAAGCTATTAAATAAGCATTTACATGAAAGCTATTACATTAGCATAAAACTATTTGGTAACTAACAAAGTGTATTAAAAATAAGTGGTAACTAACAAAGGATACCGGGTTGTTTCGATATTTGGCAGAGTTATATGTGGCTGGAGAGGCCTGTTAGATGTAGGAATCTAATCAACCCTCGGGATGTTTAACAATTGATAAATCTACATACCAGTAACACAATAACACCGCGAATATTAAGTGAATAAATACAAACGATATTAAGAAACTTCCAGACGGGAAGCATCTGAAACGTAAACATACAGGTGTGCCAACTTCCCAAGGGAAAGAAAAATAATTACTGAACTATATCAGAATATAACATATTAATTTTATTGAAAACTATTTACTATATCTAGTACTGTAATGGATAAGAGTAATTTTTATCTGAATGAATGAAATTTTAGTTGTCCAAGAACTTAAGAAGGGGGGTATAATAAAGGTCTCTTGAAAATAATTTATGGCATTTAAGCTTCGAATAATGTGGTTTATTATATAACGAAGTATTGTTTATGTAACATGAGTAGAAATGGGGGTTTGCTGAATGCTGAAAAATGAAAAATGCAATTATCTCGGTTAATATTCAAGATAAAAAATAAATTTATATAACAATATTTGTATTACATTTAATTTTCTATAAAATTGGTTCTATATAATTATTTGATCCGACGTATAATAACGGAGATATTTCGAATTTTCGAAACCCCCCCCCCTCTAACCCCCCCCCCCTCCCACTGGTATGATTTAACGAACTTGATCTGTCTTTTTACATAAAACGTTTATATATTGAGTTTGGTATCTATCAAACAAAAATTTCGTCCGCTTTTTTTTATTGTATAAATATATATATAGTATAGAATGAACCTCATTTCCGTCATCTCCTGAGTAGGATCGATGGACATTTGAAGAAAATTTTCGAAAATCGCGTCATAAGTACGACCTCAATAGTTGATTTCCCTCAAGGGAAATCTGCTAAAAAGAAGAAACCAGTAGAAGCCACAGCACATGATTCAACCAACTACATTTACAATGTTCTTTTATTGTTAAAATAATGAGGCTTTGGTATAGGTTAAACAACAATACGAACCTACTTATACTATTTGTGCCCAACAACTGTTCTAGAGGTCATCAATCAGGCACCAAAAGCCTTATTCTCTTATCACTATTATATCAAGGCATTTCTCCAACCAAGTCTAAAATACTAATTTTAAACAAAATGCCTCTCTAATTATTCATTGTCTTATTGCAATCTATTTCTTGGCCTTAGATTGAAAGCTTTACTTTTGAACGGAAATAGTTAAAACCTTGCTGTTGTTGGCAGTTTATTAAGTTTCATGTAATTAAAAGTGTCAACAACAGGTAGACATGTCTTTGTTTTCCATATGAGAAATATAAGGAAACTTTGCCAACGTAACAGTAACTCCTTTCGATCCTGTCAAAAGATCTCGTGCCAGTTCTTCCTCATGAACCCTTACAGACTATTACTATATTGTCTTGGAAAGGTTATCTGTTATGAAACCTACCTTCCATAGAATTTGGTTTATTGTTTGAGAAAATATTTACTGTTTCAATCCATATTCAGAGCTCCAAGGTTTCTATCCTTGTTTATAGTTTAGTTCCCAGAAAACTGAAATTAATTATGACTTTAATGTCAAGAAAACGATTTTAGCTTATATTAACCTCCTAATAAAACTCCTATGAAAACTGCAAGTTCTTGAAAAACATCACTCCGAGCGTAATATTGTTTATTTATTTAAGAACATAATTATTTAAGTGATTAGTTTTCCAAAGTAGGGCAAGGGAAAAAATTATATTTTATAATTTATAAAATAAATAATTATATTTTACAATTTAAAAAATAAATATTATATTTTACAATTTAAAAAATAAATAAATTATATTCATTCTCCAGAGTAATAAAAAGGATAAAAAGTCCGTCACGCAGGGACTGCGTAAACTGAGCAGATTTCCCTCGCGAAGTTTAGCAGTAGATAAATCTACATACAGGTAACACAACACTAACGTCAATATTAAGTGAATAAATACAAACGGAAATAAGAAATGTATCAGTCAATTTCAATAACCTGCCGACGGGAAGCGTTTGAAATGTAAACAAACAGGTCTCAAACCGGAAATAAAATCAATTACTGAAATATATCTGAATATATCTCAATGAATCAAAGTTTAGTAGTCGAAGACCTTACGATGGGGGGGGGGGGGTTACCAGGACATATTTGCATGTATCTCGTATAATAAAGGTCTCTTGAATACAATATTTGACCTTTAAGCTTCGAATAATGTGTTTTATAATGTAATAGAATGTTGTTCATGTAAAGTGAGTAGAAATGGGGGTTTACTGATGGCTGAAAACTGAAAAACGCAAATATCTCGGTTAATATTCAAGATAGAGAATAAATCTACATGACAATAATTATAGTATATATATTTAATTTGCAATAAGATTGGTTCAGTAAAATGTTTCAATCTGACGAATAGTAACGGAGATATTTCTAATTTTCAAAAATCCTCCCCTCTAAACCCCCCTCGCTTTGGTCAGATTTTAGCCGTAACGAATTTTATCTTTCTTTTTAAAAGAAAGATATAAAACTACTAAATATCAAGTTTAGTAACGATTAAACAATAATTGCAACCGCTAGAGCGGTAACAGACAAATATATATATATATATATATATATATATATATATATATATATATATATATCATTTTGAACGGACCTCATCTCCTGGGTAGGATCGATGGACATGTGAAGAAATTTTTCGAAAATCCCGTCATGAGTACGACCTCATGACCCTAAAGGGAAATCCGCTAAAAAAGGTACAACAAAGATTGGGAAGTTGATGAAGAAGTTGAATGCAAATCGTCTGATGGATCGCCGAAATTTGTAATACTAAATAGAATAGCGAACGAAGGATTCATCCTGAACTCACAGTAATTAATAAGAAGGCAAATCGGGACATATACTTGATACTCCAGTAAGGTTTGAAACTGGAAATTCTCAAGCAATTGAGGTTGATTTAGAGAAAAAAAAAAGATTTACGAACCTTGCTGTAGGTATCTGAAAGAAAAATACCAAGTTCAAAATTAGAACGTCGACGGATTGCTGTTTGGGGTAAGAGGAGTAATCCCAAAAAAACGGCCGACTTACTCCAAGAATATGGACTGAAGACCGAAGTTATATGCCAAATATCAACATCAGTTTTAAAGAAAAGCATTAGAATGATTAACAATTATTTGTATAAAATAAAATAAAGCTCAACATAAGCTGCCCTCAGAAAACTAGTCACTCACCAGCTCAAAATTTAATTAAATAAGATTCAATTCCGTAAAAAAAACCCTGTTTTGGCATGATAAAAAACTGGAATACGTCAACTCTTATATATATCTCGGAGTTACATTCTCATCCTCCGGAAAGTTTCTAAAAGCAACGGAGCAGTTTCTACAAAGAGCATCAGTCGCCTCCTCACGGGTAAAAGAAATACTTTGAAAAGGGAAGAGCGACACATGGGAAACCAAGTTTACACTTTTTGAAGCAATCATGTCATCAACTCTTCTGTATGTCTCTGAAATCTGGAGCATAAATTACTTGGACCAACTGGAATCGGCCAACCTTGCATTTTTCAAATCTTTGTATTTTTGCCCGAAATGCACACCAAACTATATGTTTAGACTGGAAACTGGACGGAGCCACATAACAGTTCAGGTGTTGAAAAAAATCCTTAATATCTGTATAAAAATATTGTCAATCTCCGGAAATAGAATAGCAAGAAAGTGTTTCAGTAGATTAATAACTCTGGATGCCAGTAATCATGATACAGACTATAATTGGGTCTCACAAGTAAAAGCGATAGCAAATTTAAATAATGTACAAGAGTATTTTACAGATATCTCGTGTAGAAAAAATTTCCTAGCAAATAAAAACAAAATTTTAGAACAAGCAACAAGTCACATATTATCCACCGACATCAATAGAGTATATAGTACATCAGACAATCCCTTTTATAGAAGTGCCTGTCATTATACCACCCCCCAACCCGAAGATTATGTCAAATTCAAGGTGAATATGAAGAAAGTAAGATTAGTCAGTCAACTTGGAATTTCAAATAACGACTACTTGAAGCTGTATCACAATAAAAAAATGAAAGTAATTAAATCCGGAGAAATTTGTGAATGCTGCCAGGAATTTATATCAGATGGATTAAAACATTTATTACTGCAATGCTCGGAATACAGCTATTACAGAGAGCAATACTTGAAGAAGTTTATAGCCACAAGTGATGACTTAATGTCACTGGAAAATATCCTTCACATTGAGGACATTTATAAATTGAACATGATTTACTCATTCCTGTCAGCATTATGCAACTAGGCAACGACATAGTTTATACCATTATCATGAAAATTAAACCCTATAATTTTGAAATGTCCAATGAAGTCAATTAATGCGTCACAGTAAAAAAATGAACAAAAGCATTGAGGCTGAATGGTGATGGTATTTTTTTGGCAAGGCTTTACTTTGCACACTATTTTGACATTTACCTGTCCCAGTGTTTAGGGTTTATACCCGTTGTTGGGCTGGATTTGTTAATAATAAAATTATTTTTTTATGTGCATTATGCATAAATTTCAGTTATTAAGGACAAAATATTAACATAGATTCAAATTAATTTTTCCAACTGAGGTACCTGGTAGTTCAAATTGGAAAGAATTGTTCAGCATATCAATATTTCTACGCAAATTACTTGCTCCATAAATTGTTCCTGGAGAAATGTATAAAAGTTACTCTAAATAACAAAGTAAACAACTTTTGTTATGTGCACGTTTGTCGAAAAACGAATAGAAAACGAAATACTGCTATTTTTAAATTCCGGCCTCACTTACAACCCCCACTCCTGCCTGTACCTAGAAATGTTGGTATGGCTTATTATAATGAAGGCGTTAGTGCTAATATACATATCGAGTTTTATTTAGTTTGGTTTCAGTCTTTTCAAATAAAATTGTTCGCTTCCGCTGTAGGTTTTAGCCTATATCTCGTTTATAATTCGGTATACGAAAAAAGTGTATATAACAAAAGTTACTCTAAATAACAAAATAAACAACTTTTGTTATGTTCATATTTGCCGAAAAACCAATAGGAAACGAGATATCGCTATTTTTAATTTGTGACTTCCCTTATAACCCCCACTCCTGTTCGTCCCAGAGGATATTAATATAACCTAAAATCTGAGATGGGTTAGTTGTAATATACATACCAAGTTTCATAAAATTCGGTTCAGTCGTTTATGCGTGAAAAGGTAACAAACAAACAGACACCAAAGAAACAAAATGCAGTTATGGTATCTACGACATGTGAAACGAAAAGTTATCGTGAAATTTCGCGAAAAAAATCAATGTAAAGACAAAGGTTACAATTTTATATATATATATATATATATATATATATATATATATATATATATATAATTTTGACTGGACCTCATTTGCGTCATCTACTGCATAGGATCGATGGAAATTTGAGGAAAATTTTTCGAAAATCGCTTCATGACGTTGAACTCTCAAAAGCTGATTTTCCTTAAGGGGAAGCTCCTAAAATGCTAAGAATCCCTTTTAAGGCGTGGCGTTTGAAGGATATATAATATGAAGGATATGGAATATGAAGGATAGAGACTATGAAGGTAAGGAGGTCCTTGCCTTCTATAATGATCTCACCGCCTCCCCTATGAGAGTGGTTTAGGCCCACTTCAGAGTTGTGCCTCAGGCACCTTCTCCAACAAAGCCTAACTCACTCACTTCAGTTTTACCTCAAACTATTTATAGAACTTATATATTTTATTATTTATAACAATTTATTTAACAATTCTGCCACCCCTTAATAACTATTTTAATATGCATATAGATTTAATCGCCTATTATATCGAAATGTATAAATCAAATAAACAACAAAAATTAAGTTTCGTTTAATGGAAATCAGTTTGAGATTGCAATCATAACTAGACTTTTGAAATATTTTTTTAAAATTTCCTTACAAATATAAATATTTGTACCGCTCTTGCGGCTGCAAAGTTAGTTAACAACAGTCGACATTTATGCATTTCATGAAAGTCTAAAGACCAAATGCATTAAAGACTGAATTCAGTCCAGGATGACAGGGGGGGGGTGCGTAATAGTTATTTATTATACAAGTGACGAAAGTAGATCATTTTACAACTCGAGTTTAACGTTTACCCACACGAGCGAAGCGAGTGTGGAAATTTCACGATAGTTGTAAATTCTACTTTCGTCACGAGTGTAATTTTAAATTTTTTCTGTAATCGTGTAATACATGATCAGATCTAACCAGAATATGAACAAAATTAGGATGTTGTGAAGATTATGGTATGTTGTTGGTAGGTTATAAGCATGGTTGTGAAAGGTTATAAGCATAGTTATAAAACAACTAGTGGTGATTGTGCAGTTATAAACAAGTGCAGGTTATAAACAAGGAAGGTAATTATTATTATATTTAAATTTTAAAATATATTAATTATTTCCACCAATAATTCATTCACATTTCAATTTATTTTGTTAAAATAAATTCTTACAATGTTAAGAAACATTTAAAAGCATTTAATTTCCAACTTCAAATTATTTTTTTAATTTATACTTATTACTAATTAAGAAGGCAATTCACTTTCTTCACTTGTGAAGAAAGTGATTACTTTCTTCACTCTATTGCAAAATGTTTCACTTTCTTCACTCATTTCAGTTTAGTAATGTTGCCATTATTCAACGATTACAGAAAAAATAACTAGTTCGAAATATTTGTTATTTTGAGTAGTACTGAAAAATTGTATAAATCAATTGTGGTCGTCTACATTTTTTTTCAAAATAACTCCCTTATTATTTTTCGACTTAAAGCTTTAAACCCTCCTTTGTTGTCCATTTATGAGGTGCCTCCTGTCTTCTCTTCTTTTTCCAAAGGTTAAATATCAAATATTTCTTTCAACGGACAATTATTATGTGATACATGCTAATACGTTGCGTGATGTTACGATACTCGTATTAGGTTCTTGAGTTGAAAAGGTTTATTTGACCTATACCACTTTAGCAGATTTCCCTTAAGGGATAACAGCTATTGAGGTCGTATTCATGACGCATTTTAGAAATTATTCTTCAAATGTAGATTTATCTATTGTTAAACATGACTAGGGAAATCTGCTTAGTTTACGCAGCACCTGCGTGACGGACTTTTTTATTGTTATGTGATTCTTTTTACTGTGTTGACCATGCATTTTTGTTATTTTGTCTTAAGGTTATGTTTGTCAGCAGGCACTGATGATGGAGCTCGGACTCAAATGTCCATCGATACTACCAAGGAGATGACGAAAATGAGGTCCGATCAAAACTGTATATATACATACTATATATATATATATATATATATATATATATATATATATATAAAATTGTAACCTCTGTCTGTACATTGATTTTTTCTCAAAATTTCACGATATTTTTTCGTTTTACATGTCATAGATACCAAAACTGCATTTTTTTCTTTGGTGTATGTTTGTTACCTTATCACGCATAAACGGCTGAACCAAATTTTATGAAACTTGGTATGTATGTATATTACTACTAACCCAACTTAGACTTTAGGCTATATTAATATTCTCTGAGACGAACAGGAGTGAAAGTTATAAAGAAGGCCTGAAATTGAAAATAGTGATATTTTGTTGTCTATTGGTTTCTCGGCAAATTTGCTCTTAACAAAAGTGGTTTATTTTGTTATTTAGAGTAACTTTTGTTATATACACTTTCGTCATATACCGAAGTATAAATGAGTAATACGCTAAAAATTATAGCGGGAGTCAACAATTTTATTTTTCACAAAAGACTCAACCGAACTAAACAAAACTCGGTATGTGAATTAGCAGTGACGTCTTAATTATAATAAGTCACACCAACATTTCTTGGGACGGGCGGGAGTGGGGGCTGTAAGGGAGGCCTGAAATTAAAAATAGCGGTACTTCGTTTTCTACTGGTTTTTATGCAAATACGCACATGACAAAAATTGTTTATTTTGTTATTTAAATTAACATTTATTATATTCACTTTTACCGTGTAAAAAGTATAAACAAGATATACATTAAAAACTAAAGCGGAAGCCTACAATTTTGTTGGGCACTAACGATTAAACCGAACTTAACAAAACTTGGTATGTGAATTAGCATTAATTCTTCTATGATTATAAGCTATATTAAAATGTGTAGGTTCGAACGGGAGTGGGAGTTATAAAGGGGGCCTGAAGTAAAAATTCGCGATATTTCATTTTCTATTTGTTTTTCGACAAACGTGCACATAACAAAAGTTGTTTACTTTTTTATTTAGAGCAACTTTTGTTACATTCTTGTTTACCGTAAACTGAAGTAAATACGGGATATACGCTAATTCTATAGTGGGAGTGGAATATTAAGTGTTTTTAATATAGGCATATTATGACAAATGATGTTATGTTTTAGTCTTATCTATTTCGATTATTTAGTTCTAAGTATGATTCGGATTAGTGAGTTTATAAATCTCCGCCCCTCCCCTCCTTATTTATTTATTTTCCCTAGAAAATAATTTTGTTTTTATTTCCAATAGAAATTTAAACTATAAGAGCATTTCCATTATTTAATTTGTATAATGTATTATTTAAACAAAATCATGCTGAATTTCCTCTAGGAGTGATAGCGGAAGTAGTAGGGAATCAAACTCTTTGATTTTGGTAATATATTATCTTATTTCCGATATCTTCATGTTATTGAAACAAATATGAACTATCATAACAATTAAACGTTAATGGTAGTGTCATTATGACAAACGGCAATATGCGTTTAAACTCGATATGATTGTTTAAAGTATTACTTAGGTTGCAGAGACGGCTATGATCTCTTCTCCTCGACTAGCTTTTTGAATATAAATGAAATTATTTTTAGGGTAACACTATTATTTAATTCCATCAGGTAAAAAAAAGTATTACAATAATATTTTGAATCAATAATTTAAGGAGAAGAATGTTGATAACTCTAATGCGAGAGCGGAAATAGACGGGAGGCTAATACAGTTAATTGAGTTTAATTATTTCCTGTGAAATGCTGGCATTATGGGAAGTGATTTCCACTGAGATCTACTATTACGGGTTATATTCGTTACGTGCTAAACTATATGTGCTCGGATTGATTTTTGATAGTAAATATGTTCATTATAGATGATATTTATGTAATAAATGCTATTCGTGATTATTGTTTGAATTATTCAAAAACGGTGATTCAAAAAGTGTAGAGGGATAGATTAGGAACACATTTTTATTTATTCTTCATAACTAATATTTCTATTCTATTAATAGAAAATTTACCCTTTCGGAAAAACATTACGTCGTGGAGTGAAGTGTATTTGTACACATTGAAGTCTTGCTATAAGAATACCATCATTAGTCAGTCAACAATGAGTTCCCGGGCATCGCCGGGTACCTTAGCTAGTATATATATATATATATATATATATATATATATATATATATATATATATATATATATATATATATATATATAAATTTGACTGTTACCACACTACCGGTCGCAATTTTTGTCTTATCGTTACCAAACTTGATATATAATCGTTTTAGACAAAAGAAAGATCAAGTTCGTTAACGGCTGAAATAGTAATAGGGGGAGGGGGGGGGGTTAGAGGGGGAGAATTTCGAAAATCCTTAATATTTCCGTTATTATGCGTCGGATCGAAAAAGTGTATAGAACCAATCTTATTTCTAATGTTATTTTCTATAAATATTGTTATTTACATTTTTTCACTGTTATGATTATTAGCTGAGATATTTGCATTTTTTAGTTTATGTCTTT
Organism: Riptortus pedestris; assembly: GCA_019009955.1. Lineage (NCBI taxonomy): Eukaryota > Metazoa > Arthropoda > Insecta > Hemiptera > Alydidae > Riptortus > Riptortus pedestris. Next base: position 103,698,532 of record CM032231.1, on the reverse strand, counting down.
AGTAAAGCCCCACTCCTACTCATCTCATATTAACAATATTCTAATATGTTATGAAGCACTTTATTTGAAGCTTAAATACAAAATATTGTTCTCATTGAACTTTTAAGTTTTGAGATAAATGAAAATACGTTGCGCACATGGGAAATCTGCTTAGTTAACGCAGCCCATGCGTGGCCGACTTTTATTATTGATTCTGAGTCTTATTTTTACTCTAACCGAGTTGCTACAAATTTCATGTTCAGTGTACGTTTCAATTTCTGTTTACACAATCTTCTCACCACGGGAGGAATAGAGAAAATATGGTCAGATGAGATGACCAGTGTGTCAATCACGCTCGCGGGAAATCTGCTCAGCTTACGCTTTCGCTGTCCTTTCTTTGTTGTGGCTGTACGACGAGTAGACGGGGTCGTATCAGAGCTCGACCCCAAGACTCATTGAATAATGTAGATGTAGTTTGTGAAGGCTAATGGTTTTCTAGTGGGGTGCGGTCCTTGTGAAGGTCCTATTCTAATGAGAGCCGTCATCAACCACTGCCCAGGAACCCTGATTCTACCTTCACACCATCGGTAGCCCACCAACGAGCCTTCACATCTAATTCAGCTCCAGCCCTATTCAACCTTTTGGAATTCTGCCCCTTTATTTAGCTGATCTCATGAGAGATATCATCTATTGAGGTTCTACTCAAGATGTACATCAGGAATGAGCCCCTTTAAAAACAATTCTTCACGCAGGGGCTGCGTAAACTAAGCAGATTTCCCAGTGCGAAGTTTCACAATAGAGAAATCAGCATATATCTCACAAAGTAAAAGTTCGTCACGCAGGGGCTGCGTAAACTAAGCAGATTTCCCAGTGTGAAGTTTCACAATAGAGAAATTTCACGAGGGCCGAAGAGTTAAGAAAACGGCCACCAGAACTTTTGGCGGAAACTCCGAACATAGCATTCGATAACCACACGCGATTTCATAAAAATGCAAATATATCGGTTAATATTCAAGATAGAGAATAAATGTATATAACAATATTTATAGTAAATTTAATTTGCAATAAGATTAATTCTATACAATTTTTCGATCCGACGTATAATAACGGATATATTTTGAGTTTTAGAAAATCCTCCCCTCTAAACCCCCCCCCTCCCTCTGGTCCGATTTCAGCCATTAACGAACTTGATCTTTCTTTTTACATAAAACGACTAAATATCGAGTTTGGTAACGATCAAACAAAAATTGCGACCGTTAGCGGTCACTGACAAATGTATAGATAGATATATATATACAGTTTTGAACGGACCTCATTTTCGTCATCTACTAGGTAGGTTCGATGGACATTTGAAGAAAAATTTCGAAAATTCCGTCATGAGTACAACCTCAATAGCTGATTTCCCTTAAGGGAAATCTGCTAAAAAGTTAAAAGAGAAGAAAGGTTAGGTTACACGAGTGCCGAAAAGTTACGGAAACGGCCGAACTAATCTGGAAACTTCCGACAATAGCCGCTCACACACTTAATAAAAATGCAAATATCTCGGTTAATATTCAAGATAGACAATAAATGTATAAAACAATATTTATAGTACATTTAACATAATTTGCAATATAATTGGTTCTATACAATGTATCGATCCGACGTACAGTAACGGAGAAAATTAGAATTCTCAAAAATCCCCCCTCTAAACCCCCCATCCTACTGGTCGGATTTCAGCCATGAACGATCTTGATCTTTCTTCTACATAAAACGGAGTTTGGTAACGATCAAACAAAAATTGCACCTCTTGAGCGATAACAGACATATATATATATATATATATATATATATATATATATATATATAATATACTGAATTTTCTGGGTAGGATCGAAGGACATTAGAAGACAATTTTCGAAAATCGCGTCATGACTACGACCTCAATAGCTGATTTCCCTTAAGGGAAATCTGCTAATACATAAATCTGCACACTGCTTACACTTAACACCACCGTGAGTAAATACAAACGGTAATAAAAAATCGTTCAGTTAATTTTATTAAGCTCCCAACAGAAACGGCTTCTGAATTGTAAACAAATAGGTCTTCAAACCACTCAGAGCTGAACGAGCTGCTAGAGGCCGATAGAGGGGCATATTTCTCACCGGAAAGAAAAACATTTACTTATATATATATATATATATATATATATATATATATATATCAGAATATAACAAATTAACTTTATTGCAAACTATTTACTATATCTAGTACTGCAATTTATAAAGAATCAGAATAATTTATATTTTAATAACTCAAATTTTAGTAGTCCAAAAACTAAAGAAGTGGGGGGATGAACAGAACGTATTTGCATATATCTCAACAAGTAAAAGATTACACAAGTCTAAACCAATTTCTCAAGAGCCGAAGAGTTATGGAAACGGCCGAACTAATCCTGAATCTTACTGCCAGAACCGACTGTAGCCGATCTCGTCTCGTCCGTTTTCCACGCACACGCTCAATAAAAATGTGAATATCTCGGTTAATATTCAAGATAGAGAATAAATGTAAATGTGTAACAATACTTATAGTAAATTTAATTAGCAATAAGATTGGTTCTATACACTTCTTCCATCCGACGTATAACAACGGAGATATGATGAATTTTCGAAAATCCCCAACCCCCCTCCCACTGTTGTTATACCAGCATGTGTGAAATCTGCTTAGCCCATACATACATTCCTTACTTGAAAACGATTATTTGATTTACATCTTAACTCGCTATTTGACAGTTTCATTCAACACTATAGATCGTATTTGTTATTAGCTGAAATTGGACCTGGAATAGTGAGGGGGGGGTGGGTAATCGAAAATTAAAAATATCTCCGTTATTATGAGTCAGATCGGAAAATGTTATAGAAGCAACCTATTAAACTATAATGTTGACGCTATACAATTGTTCCTCTATGTATTTTTTCATAACTCGTATAATAATCGATATATTCATGCATCTTTGTTGAATATGCTATGCCTATTCAAATATATATATATATATATACATCCTACCTTGTTGGCATCTATTGACGTTCTGCTATTGTTGTTCTATGCGTTGTTTCGTAACTCAAGTATTAAGCGAGTTATTCGGAACTTTTTTTTGTTTTCTTTGGGTTACCGTCAGTAACCCCCCCCCTTCTACTCATCAGTTGTTTACATATAAATATAGATCATGTGGTTAGATGAGAGCACATGTGTGTAATACCTACACGTGGGAAATCTGTTTAGTTCACGCAGCCCCTGTGGGGTGACCTTTTTTTTTTTTTAATTTCAGTTAAAGAAACAGAAAGCTATCTCGTTTCTTCAGAGTTATTTATTCTATGCGACAGAGCGCTTTAGGGCGTACGCTCCATCATCAGTGTCCTTCTCTTCACAAGGATGCTACCGGAACCAAGGATTCCCTGTGTCTATTAAGGATTGTATTTATAAATAAAAAGTTAGTCTTATCTCTATTATGATTAATAGGAGGGGTAACAACGGGTCGAACTAAAAGTATAGCACACACATTTGTTAATAATTTTCATACTATAATATTATTTAAAATAATCATGCATGATCAGAGATGCATGATGTTGAATTTTGCCCCATTCTTCCAAGGTCTGTTTCGCATGTACAGAAATTGATGTTAAACACAAATTTTTAATTGGCTAATATGTAGAAACTGTTTACATAACTTTAAGTAGCTTAAGAAGCGTCTACTTTCCCAGGAAGGAATTTGAAATTAAAAGTCCCTAGCTATAAATAAGTGCTCCAGAGTTGTAATTCCATCGAATAGCCTATAGACAGAGTGGCTTTTGCTAACAAAATCTATTCAAACAAAAGAAAGGAGGGTTAAAGTCAATAAAAAGTAATAATTAATCCCACAACGATTTCATTATTTTTACGATTTTCAAAGTATTAAGAACACACACACACAAAAAAAAGTTAAAGAACAAGAAAAGTATTGTAATAACAAGAGATTCCTCCAAGAGTGAAATGAGAGAACGAAAGATCAACAAGGAAAGTTAGAAGGGTCGGCCTTATCTGGTAAAAAAAAAAATAAAAAGAAAGAAAAAAGAAGGATGATTGATCGAACTGTTTATTGCCCAGAGATCATTTGGACGTTTCTAAGAGACAACACTTTTCACAAAGAAGAAATGGCATTCGTAAAAGAGAAGAATAGGCCTACTCAACAAACAACATTATATAATATGACATAAAATCTGAGTGATCATTTTATTAAAAAAAAAAATGGTAAAGTGAAATGGTTTTTAGTTTGATATATTTACTATGCATCAATTCCATGGAAAGTTCAGTGTTATAAAAACAAACTAATGAGCTAATGAAAGTCTGTCACGTATGGCCAGCGCAAACTAAGCAGATTTCTACACATGTTGGAAAAAAATGGTTTAAAAAAAAATAAAAATAAAAAAGGCCGTCACGCAAGGGCTGCGTAAACTAAGCAAATTTTCCACGTGTTGCGAAGGTTTACAATAGATAATCTACATACTGGTAACACTATCATGAATATAAAGTGAATAAATGCAAACGGTAACGTGAAATCTTTCAGTCAATTTACAAGTTAATAATCTCTGCAGCGGAAAGCGTCTGAATTGAAAACTAACAGGTCAGTCAGCCTTGCAGAGGTGAATAGATAGAAAGAAGTATTCTAGACCGGGAAGAAAAGAAATTAATGAAATATATCAGAATATAACTTATTAATTTTATTGAAAACTATTTACTATAGGTAGTGATGCAATTTATTTTGAATCAGAATAACTTATATCAACAGAACGTATTTGCACATTTCAAAGTTCAGTGAAAACAATATTTGGTATTTACCCTTGCAAGGAAGTGGTTCATGACAAAACAGCTGGTTATTAATATGACATGAGAAGAAGTGGGGGGGGGGTTACTGAAAGCGGAAAACTATAAAATCCAAACATCTTGGTTAATATTCATAATACAGAAAATAAGTATAGAGCAACATTTATTCATCATTCAATGTGCAATAGGATGGTTCTACTCCGTTTTTCGATTCAACGTATAGTAACGAAGATATTTCGAATTTTCCTCCCCTATAACCACCACTCCCCTCACACTGGTCCGCTTTCAGTCATTAACGAACTTGATCTTTCATTTTACATAAAATCAAATATCACGTTTGGTAACTATCAAACAATAGTTGCGACCGCTAGAGCTTTTACAAGTAAATGTATATAACAATATTTATATATATATATATATATATATATATATATATATATATATATATGTAATTTAGAAGGGACGTCATTTTCGTAATCTCCTGGGGAGGATCAATGGAAATTTGAAGAACTTTCCCGAAAATGGCGTCATGAGTACGACCTCAAAAGCTGATTTCCTTTAAGGGAAACCTAATATACGCACACGTAATGGATTGTATGAGCATTAATTATATTAAGTTTTACCTCATTTTAGCTTCATTAATATATGCTTTTGGGGCTCAGGTTAGCCATGCGAGTAAAAGCATTGACCTTTATCTCACATGGCAACCTAGAGTGGCGAGTTCGATTCTTGCCTGGGCAAAGGAAATTATTTAGTGACGAAATTCATTAAATAACATCCTAAAATCCCACCCTGGCTAGAAAAGGGTGGTAACCGGTAGATAACCCGTCCCAATTAGCCTGAGTTGCAAAAAGTGGACGTTAATAAATAATAATAATAATATATGCTTTAGTGTTCACAGCTTATTTGATTATTCTATAATAATTGTCTCTCAGGAAAACAAACTCAATTTGTTGTAACTCACTTTCTCTCATTCCACTAATGATCGGTGAAAGAGATGAACGATTATGTAAACTGAAAAAATAAGAATCTTTGGCATAACCGCCCAGCAATTTTAAAATGGGCGTTAGCTGAACAACTGATCCCCAACAAGAATGAAACAGTTTTCCGATGTTTTCACCGAATGCAAACTAACATCCGAGTATGTCAAATCTTAGTATAAGATCAAAGAATAACATGGTAACATAGGGACTGTGGTAACTTTAGCAATTAAAAATATAATCGAATATGAAAATTTACAAATTATCCCATACAACCCAAATATTCCCCAAAATTTTAATTAGTAGAAATACCGATATTTGGATTAATAAATTCTTCTTCTTCAAGTTTCTTACAAATTTAGTAAAATATAATACAACCACAATTTGTAGAGATATAAGAATAATTGTCATATTTTTGGCAATTCTTCCAACATGTTGTTAAAACATGACTTTTAGAAATAATCTAGCAGACCATCAAGTAGGCCGTATTCGTAAAAAAATGTCATGTTATCCTCTTAAGTTATTAATTAATTTAAAAGTCTGAGATTTTGAAATACATTGGTGTTAATCACCCATTTTTTTCTCCTCATAGTAACCCACAGAGAGAAGTCAATTATTTGAGTACATGTTCCATAGCCACATGGCACATTAGATGTCTGTGCTTAAATAATTTTTTACAATTTAATGGATTATTATCATATAATAAAAATATATAATTAAGGATAATAAAATTTTTGATATAAGCGAGGTAATAAAATAAAATTAATAAATGAAATTAAAAAGTCTAACAAAACACTACAGAAAAAAAGAATCTGAAATAAATGAAAAGTGAGGTTCAGAACTTTTCATACTTACTTTTATTGATGTGAAATAAAAATCGAGACCTCCATTAAAAGTTTAAAGTGGCCCTCAACTTATTCTGAATACTTTTTCAAGTAGAAGAAGTGTAATGCCTTACAAAATTTGATTTTTTAATTAAGGCACTAGACCTCATTAATAAAATCTGTGGAAAGGTACCGAAAAATCAGCCCAGAAATAATTTGAACTGCGCATGGTGTTAAAAATGATCCAGTCATTATGCTTGATTACAATGAGTACAAGAAATTTAATAAGTATACTTTAAGTATACCGTTCGTACAATAATAATAAAAGCTCACGTGTTTAAGCAAGAACGAATTGTGTACAATGATCATTCGAATTATATGAGAGCATTGAAAGTTTTTCCACTTCGTCACATACGGAAATCTCTATGATGATATTGTAATATGTTACAACCTTTGGGGTTTCCATTTAACAGCAAGGAACCTTGGCGATTTTGGTTTATTAAAAAATCGATCTTTCCTTTAGAGAATTATTGAAAATGGAAGGATTATCTTTTATTTTATTATGGACATCGCATCATAGGTAATTTTGATGTGATTTTGGCCCTGTAATATTTTCTAAATTTAGAGGAGAGGTTTTTCAACACAAAAACACGTATTTCATACTTTTATACAAAGATAGGACAAGACCTATCAAGGTTCGACCAGGGAGAGAAGTCACTCTCCCTCCCCCAAATTTCATTTTTATCCTAAACCTGAACTTATAAGAAATGCCGGAATAAAAAAAGAACAAATCTGAACTAAAGAAGCACAATTTCCCATGTGTTTGTATGGCACACTTATGGTATCAACACATGTTCTCTACTTCTAAGTAAAACTCCCATTAGTAGAAGTAGGGGTTTACTAGTGCTGAATGAGAAGGATGGAAAGTGAGTACGCTATCGATCAAATAAACATTCTTGAGATACGAACGAAGAACCTGAAACAATGACGTCTTTATACAACTTATTTGGGTGTATCTCTTGTAGTAAATGTCCGTTGAAAAACATATTTGGAATACGTAGATTCATGATCCATTTTTGAGTAGCTAGATGGTGAAGGAATCTGGTAACTCAGGTAAGAAAAGAAAGGCCTCGTTCCTCCGCAATTATTTATTCTATGCGACAGAGCACTTTCAGAGCATACTCCATCATCACAAGGATGTTACTGGAACCAAGTCACAGGGAATCCTTGGTTCCAGGAATATCATTATAAAGAGGGCACTGATGATGGAGCGACTAATCTGAAAGTGCTCTGTCACAAACAATAAATAACTGTGAGAACTAGGACGATTCATGTATTACGTGCTTAATGTTAAATTGCGATGACTAAAAGGAGCAGTTTACTGGAGACTGGTATTTTAAAAAATCGTAACATATTCGTTAATATTCGATTTAGACAAAAAAAAAAATGTATAGAACAATATTTACAGAAACTCGTTTGCAATAAGATTGGTTATGTACAATCTTTCGATCCGGCGTATAATAACAAAACTATTTTCGATTCCCCCCTTATAATATGAATTGTTCAATATGAAACACCAATATATATATATATATATATATATATATATATATATAGAATGAGAGAGAGAGGGGGAGAGGGAGAGGGAGAGGGGGAGGGGGAGAGAGAGAGGGAGAGGGGAGGGGGAGAGGGAGAGGGAGAGGGGGAGGGGGAGAGGGAGAGAGAGAGGGAGAGGGGGAGGGGGAGAGAGAGAGTGAGAGGGGGAGGGAGAAGGGAGAGGGAGAGGGAGCGGGAGAGGGAGAGGGAGAAGGGAGAGGGTGAGAGGGAAGAGGGGGAGAGGGGGAGGAGAGTGGGAGAGGAGGGAGGGAGAGGGTGAGGGAGAGAGGGAGAGGGGGAGAGGAGGGGAGAGGGAGAGGGGGAGGGGAGAGGGGGAGAGGGAGAGGGAGAGTGGGAGAGGAGAGGGGAGGAGGGAGAGGGGAGTGGGAGAGGGAGAGGGAGAGAGAGGGGAGGAGGAGAGGGGGAGGAGAGAAGGGTGCGAGGAGGGGAGAGGAGGGAGGAGGGAGGGAGAGAGGGAGAGGGTGGTAGGGGGAGAGGGAGAGGGAGGAAGAGGGAGAGGGTCGAGGGGGAGGGAGGAGGGAGAGGAGAGGGGGAGAGGGAAGAGGGAGAGGGAGTGAAGTGGAGAGGGGGAGAGGGGGAGGGGGGAGGGGAGAGGGGAGAGGGAGAGGGAGAGGGTGAGGGTGTGGGAGTAGGGAGAGGGGGAAGAGGTGAGAGGGTAGAGGGAGAGGGGGAGAGAGGAGAGAGGGAGGGGGAGAGGGAAGAGGGAAGAGGGGGAAGAGAGAGGAGAGGAGGGAGAGGAGAGGGAGAGGGGAGAGGGGGAGAGAGGGAGAGAGGGAGAGGGAGAGAGGGAGGAAGGGAGAGGGGGGGAGAGTGTGAGAGAAGAGTGAGAGATGAGATGACGAGAGAGAGCGAGAGAGGAGGGAGAAGGGAGGGGGAGTGGGAGAGGGGAGGGAGTGGGAGAGGAGAGGGAGAGGAGGGGGGGGAGAGAGGAGGGTGAAGGGGGAGAGGGAAGAGGGGGAGAGGGGGAGAGAGAGGGGAGGAGGGAGAGGGAGAGTGGTGAGGGGAGAGAGAGTGGAGAGAGAGAGAGAGGGAGGGGGAGGGAGAGGAGAGGGGGAGAGAGAGGGAGAGGGAGAGAGAGAGAAGGGGAGAGAGGGGAGGGAGAGGGAGAGGGGAGAAGGGGGAGAGGAGAGGGAGTGAGGGAGGAGAGAGTTGAGAGGGGGTGTGGGGAGAGGGGGAGGAGGGAAGAGGGAGAGAGGGAGAGGAGGGGGAGAGGAGAGGAGAGGGAGAGTCGAGATGTGAGAGGGAGAGGGAAGAGGGGGAGGAGAGAGAGAGAGGGAAGAGGGGGAGGGGGAGGGGGAGGAGAGGGGGGAGAGGGAGAGAGGGAGAGAGGGAGGAGGTGAGAGAGGGAGGAGAGGGAGAGAAGAGAGGAGAGAGGGGAGAGCGGAGAGGGAGAGAGGGGAGGAGGGAGAGGAGAGGGAAGTGGGGGAGAGGAGAGGGAGAGAGGAGGAGGGAGAGAGGGGAGAGGGAGAGGGAGGAGAGAGGGAGAGTGAGAGGGAGAGGGAGAAGGGAGGGGGAGGGGGAGAGGGAGAGGGAGAGGGGGAGGAGAGGGAGAGGAGGAGAAGTGGGGAGAGGGATGAGGGAGAGAGGGAGGAGAGGGGGAGAGAGGGTAAGAGAGAGGGGTGGAGGGAGAGGAGTGAGGGAGAGGGAGAGGGGGAGGAGAGGGAGATAGGGAGAGGGGGGAGAGGGGGAGGGGGGACGAGAGGGAGAGGAGAGGGGGAGGAGAGGGAGAGGGAGAGGAGGGGAGAGGGAGAGGAGAGAGAGGGGGAGAAGGGAGAGGAGAGGGAGAGGAGAGGTGAGAGGGAAGAGGGGAGTGAGGGAGAGGGAGTGGGGGAGAGGGAGTGGGGGAGAGGGAGTGGGGGAGAGGGAGAGGAGGGAGGGGAGAAGTGAGGGGGAGGGAGGGGGAGGAGAGGGAAGGGGGAGTGAGAGAAAGGAGGAGAGATGGGGAGAGTGAGAGAGAGATGAGAGAGAGGGGGAGAGAGAGTGAGAGGGAGGGGGGAGAGAGAGGGAGAGGGAGGGGGAGGAGAGGGAGAGGGAGGGGGAGAGGGATGAGGGGGGAGAGAGGGTGAGGGGGAGAAGAGAGGGAGGTGAGGGGGTTGAGAGGGGGAGTGAGGGTGAGAGGGAGCGGGAGAGGATGGAGAGGGGAGAGAGAGAGGAGGGAGGAGAGAGAGAGAGGGGGTGAGAGATGAGGGAGAGAGAGAGGAGGGGGAAGAGAGAGTGGGGGAGAAGAGAGAGAGGCGAGGAGAGTGAGGGATGAGGGAGAGAGAGAGAGAGGGGAGGGGGGAGAGAGAAAGGTGAGAGAGGGGGGAGAGGGAGAGAGGATGGAGAGGGAGACGAGAGGAGAGAGAGGGAGAGAGAGAGAGAGAGGGGAGAGAGAGCGAGAGGGAAGAGAGAGGGGGAGAGAGGGGAGAGGGGGAGAGGGGGAGAGGGGGAGAGAGAGGGGAGGGGAGCGGGAGGGGAGGGAGAGGGGAGGAGAGGGGAGAGGGAGGGGGGGGAGAGAGGGAGAGAGGGAGAAGAGTGGGAGGGAGGAGAGGAGAGAAGAGAGAGAGGGAGAGAGAGAGAGGGAGAGGAGGAGAGAGAGGGAGAGAGAGGAGAGGAGGGAGAGGGAGAGAGGGAGAGGGAGAGGGAGAGAGGGGTGGAGATGGAGAGAGGGAGAGAGAGAGGGAGAGAGAGAGAGAGAGAGAGAGAGGGAGAGAGAGAGAGGGAGAGAGAGAGAGGGAGAGAGAGAGAGGGAGAGAGAGAGAGTGAGAGGGAGAGGGAATGAGAGAGGGAGAGGGAGAGGGAGTGGGAGAGCGCGCACTCGCGGACACGCGCACACGCGCACACGCGCACACACGCACACACGCACACACACACACACACACACACACACAGTTCCTATAGGAAACTGCATGTAAGTTATGGAAAACGGTATCTTCTTCTTCTTCTTCCTCCTTTATGCCTCTCAGCGTGGAGGTGCCTCAGTCCAAGCCAGCCATGCATCCGGCCCCTTGCTAACGCTTTCATGGAATTCAGCCCATGCCCTCTTTGTCGTCCCAACCTGGAGATGTTGTCCGACCATGTCATCCTTGGTCTGCCCCGGGGTCGACTTCCAGTCGGCCTAGCCTCAAAAACTTCCTTGGGTCTCGTTCTTCCTTCATCCGGCAAAGATGGCCAAACCATTTCAGCTGCCTTTTTTCCACTATTTCTTTAAAAGCCGGAACTTCCAACTCCTCTCGTATGTGCTGATTTCTAACAAGATCTCTCCTGGTTCGGCCCGCCACATTATTAACCTCCCTCTTCCCAGAAGCCGTATTGCATAGGTGGTAATAGACGTTATTCTCCTTCCTGATCCGATTGGAGATCTCCCCATCTATCCTTCCATTCCTGCTGATGACCGTGCCTAAGTAGATATATTCCTCTGTCATTTCTAGGATTTCTCCTCTGCATCGGATCTCCACAATCTCATTTTCCCGGGCTATATGCATTACCTTGCTCTTACTTGCATTTATCAACATTCCCTTTCTATCGAGCTCAGCTTCCCACTCTATGACTGCTTGCCTTACGTTATCTATTGAGTCTGCTATGAGAACAATATCATGTTCATCAACATGCTTTTCCCTCGTTTCCATGACTTCTCTATTATAGTTCTGAGAGAGAAGATATGATCCTGGGTCTGGCGGTAAGGTCTGAAACTACCTGCTCCTCCAAGGTTTTCCTCCACGAATACTCTGAGCTTTCGTTCAAGGATGGCTGTGTATAGATTATATACCACTTGGGAAAGACATATAGGCCTGTAATTGCTGCAGTCGCTTGAGCTTCCCTTCTTGTGTATAGGGATGAGAATATTGTACTCCCATTCCTTTGGATTAGTTTTTTTGGGAAAAAGCTGTTTGGAAGAGAATCTGCAGGTATTTATTAAGTTCTGGCCCTCCAAACTTAATCAGCTCTGGGGCAATGCCATCTCTCCCTGCTGCTTTCCCAGTCTTTAGCTTTTCTATAGCTCTTTCCACTTCCTCTTCCCAGATTATGTCATCGTAATCTTCTTCTGCTACTACCCTTTCTGGATCTATATCTATGTTAACACTGGAAAACAGTTCAGCATAATGGCGGTTCCATCTCTTCAAGATTTCCTCATCTCTTGTAAGGAGTAAGTCTCTTTCATCCTTTATATTTCTTATAGGCTTATTTTTCTTCCCTGTCAATGCCTTATTAGTTTTCCAGAAGATTTTTTGTATTGTCCTTGTAGTCATTTTGCAGTTTCTGGCCAAATTCCTCCTAGCTCTTCGTCTTTGCTACTCTAACTACTTGCTTCATTCCTTCTCCTGACATAGAGTTCCCAGTTTTCGGCACTTTTGGTCCTAGTATATAATTTCCAAGCCAGCTTCTTTCTTGCGATCGCAGCTTTAACTCTCTCGCTCCACCACTTCGTTCTTTTTCTTTTAGCAGTAATTAATACTGTTCCACATACTACTTCAGCTGTCTCTAGGATAGCTTTTTTGATTTCTGCCCAAATGCTGTCCACACTTCCTTCCTTAGCACACTTCTGAATTTTTTGAGTGAGGATTTCAGCATACTCTATTTTCTTCTCAGGTAACTGCATTTCCGCAATGTCTATTTTCCTATATCCCTTCCTCTGAAAACGGTATCAACTGTCAAAAATCTCTGAAATCTCTTAAGACTATCAAAACATTGAAATAATTACATCGTGATTGTGAAAGAAAAGTAAATAATCTAGCCTTTACAACGATGATCTCCTCCAATATAGACGTTGACAATGACGTATAACCGTTAATATGAACTCAGCTATATAAGTAAAATACTAATTGGTCTCAGAAACACACTTGGAATTATTAATGCCACCATAATTTTTGCTGGGCCTATTAAAAGAAGGGAGGAAGATATATCGTGAAAGAAAATGTCCAAACAACGTGCGGACGGAAGGAACTTCATTCCGGAGTACAAATGAAGCGTGTTAGAGTTGCGAAATTAAATACAGCCACATAGAATGAATTTGGATGGCGTGTAGAGTGAGACAGCTGCTTTTCGGAGAAAACACCGCCCTCTCTCGGGGAGCCATTTAATACCGAACTTAATAGTCTCTCTCTCTCTCTCTCTCTCTCTCTCTCTCTCTCTCTCTCTCTCTCTCTCTCTCTCACACACTCTCTCTCTCTCTCTCTCTCTCTCTCTCTCTCTCTCTCTCTCTCTCTCTCTCTCTCTCTCTCTCTCACACACACTCTCTCTCTCTCTCTCTCTCTCTCTCTCTCTCTCTCTCTCACACACACACTCTCTCTCTCTCTCTCTCTCTCTCTCATTCTCTTCCCCACTCTGGCGGAAAGTTTGCGAGGAGGAAGTCTCCAAGCAGTGCTAAAACCATAACTCTTCACGTATTCAGTTAAGTTTTTGTCGCCGAACTCGAGGACGGGGGTTGAAGAGGTTGAGCAACCACTTCTCTAACCCCTGTACTTGAAACAAAAGGCTTTTAGTGCCCCCCCCCCTTCTCCATGCTTACTTCAGACTTAACACCACTTATTTACAGTATCAAAAGAGGAAGTTTACCGTTTTTCATGGTCATGTCAAATAAATTACGAAGAGATTAGGTAAATAATACAACGGAAGTGGTCCATCCAAAAGAAAAGTGAGGAAAAAAGGGTATTTATTATTTTTTATGAGCTCCACAACAAGGGGATATCGCTAGCAATATGATTTATATGATTATTTGCCCAACAGGTATAATTTGATTTGAAGTATCCAGACATCACTTTATAAAAGACGGAACCAGTTCATTCTAAGAATGCTTATAACAAAGCAGGAGGCCGCTGAACTAATTTTTATTAAAGCAAAATATTTGGGAATCATCAGTTATATACACACTATTTCCTTAACCAGGAAATCCATAGATTCAGTGAAACGTACAGACATTTTCTACATGGTACCCTACATACATACATGATATAAAACAAACAAATTAAGGTACAGTTACCTTCTAGGGGGGTACCTATCAAGGAAACAGGTCTTAATAACATGAAGTCTTCCAACCAATTTCTTTATTAAAGCACAAGGCCTATCGGCACGTTAGTGCCTTAATCAGGTGCTAACAACAAATCATTATTATTATTATTTATTAACGTCCACTTTTTGCAACTCAGGCTAATTGGGACGGGTTATCTACAGGTTACCGCCCTTTTCTAGCCAGAGTGAGATTTTAGGATGTTATTTAATGAATTTCGTCACTAAATAATTTCCTTTTCCCAGGCGAGAATTGAACTCGCCACTCTAGGTTTGCCATGTGAGATAAAGGTCAACGCTTTAACTCTCATGGCTAACCTGATCCCCAACAACAAATCAAAAAGAGAAACAAGTTTAAGGCCATGTGATTTGTTAAAAAACTTACATTTTAAATGTTTAAACCTAAAAAAAAATGACTAAAACCAGTCATATATTGTCGCCCTCATTCGCCATAAACAATTTTGTATATTGCTACTTGTCGAGCAACTTTGCTGGTCATTCAACTGGCTTAAATAGCATTTCAAATTATTTGTATTTGCGAAACCAACCCCAATTTTCCTGCGCCTCAAGATTCCCTGGATCTTCTCGGAGACGAATCCCAGATAGGGCGAAGAGCACCACCTTTCTCCTTCTGAGGCAACCCCTGGTGTGCTCAGACTCTAATTCAGTCTTGTTCTTCCTCTCGATCATTCTGTCCACCATGTGCATGCTATACCCATTCACCAACGCCAAATAAATTTTAACTCGCGAGAGTATTCCTCTTTACTCATTGGTACATCCAGCATCATGGGGCTCAGGTTGGCCGTGCGAGTTAGGGCGTTGGTCTTAATCTCGCTTGGTAGGGTAGGTATAGTGGTCGGTAGGTAGACTGGTGGGTTCGATTTCCGCCCTGGGCAGTAGAGATTTATTTAGTGACGGACTCATTAAATAAACTCCTTAGGCCTACCCTGGCTAGAAAAGGGTGGTAACCTATAGATAACCCAATATATATATATCTAGCCATAGTAGCATAAATATAGCCATAGTAGCATAAAGTAGACGTAAATAACGATAAACAAACATCCAGCAATCGATTAGCGTATGAGTGAAAATCGCTTGTTCTTGCTTATAGTCATAAAGTCTTCACGTATATAATATGTGATCAGAAGTTTGTTCAGTTTCATTATCACTGCCACAAATATTGTTATCAGTCAAACCAAAAGGATTAAAATAAATTAAAATATGTTCATATCCGGTTAGTACTTCAGTAAGCAGTCAATTTATTTTTTTCATTTGTTTTCTTTCGTGTACAGTTTTAATGATATCCTTTTGTTGTGTGTCGTCCAATCTCTGTCCCTTAAATCAGTTGATCGCTCTTTCAAAAATTGTTTTACTGTCTGCGGTGTGATATTTTGATGATATCTACGTTTCTTAAAACATGACCAATAAACTTCATTCAGCTTTTCTTCATCATTAATACCATGAATTTTACTAGCTCCATTTAGAATTTCCAGGTTTAACTTCTTTTGCGACAAACTGGTTACAACCCTACACGTCGATCCAGTTTCATCAAAAAATATATAAATTACGGCATTGATCAGATAAATTTGCCACACTCAAATGAAACAATTTTAAATGAAGTGCAGTTAACCATTTTATATATTTAATTTACCAGTAGTACAAGGAAGCCATGTGGTGTCCAAAACAGATTTTTATTTTATATTTATATTTTATTTACATTACTTCTACTGTAAAATAATACTTTTTTTTTATAATGTAAGAAAAACAAAGGGTTTTAGTTTCCAATGTAATGAATCTTAACGAAGCGTTTAATTATAGTTTAAACTGTCAACTCTAATTAACACTTTATTATAATAATAAGCCATGAAGTTAGGAAATTAACAGAGCCTTAGAACTCGAATCAACTCCACGGTCGTTCTCACAACAGAGCTGGTAAAAAAAAAAATCGTCTGCCTTTGAAGTGAAGAGCCCAATTTTTTTTCCTCTCAACTCTCTGAGATGAAACAACCAGAATAAAATAAATACAACCCTTTGTCACTGTTATCCGTAAATGGATTCTTACAACAGGAGAAAAGTATAAAAGAGAAAATGGGAATTTTCGCTTAATTCAACCTCCGCCATGTTCGTGACTTATTTTTTGTTTTTTACTCACCTGCGTTCTGGGAATATTTACATCAACCCCAAACCAGATTGGACGTACTAAAGATAACACACACGTAATTGTGAAAACTGACTGCAAGGCTTGTAGCACTCGTTTAACAATCCTATATGCACTTACTGACAATTGTGGTTTTTTTTTTGGTAGGAAACGTCGCCTCATCCTCATTTTTATTGTCTATTTCTTTATTTCCTTTATTTTTATTTGAAATCTCTATTATCTTTCTATATTAGTAGCTCTGCCACACTATTTTTTTTATATTTAATCCATTACATATTATTATTTAATCTGTTTGCTTATACTGATGGCTCAAAGACAGTAAATGACAGGTTCGGCTGCGATAGCTCCAATAATAACCAGCTAAAATTGACGCCTCTTATACAGCTGAGCTTCAGGCCATCCTATTAGCCTTGTCAAGAGTCCAATGCTGCCAAAAAGAAATAGTACTGTGCACAGATTCATTAAGCTCAATACGTACACTCAACATCATTTACTGGGCAATTCCTTTGGCTGTCAACTTTTTTAATCAATTTCACCTACTGAACTCTAGTAACACACACATCACACTTTTATGGTTTCCCGGACATTCAAGCATTAAGGAAAGTGCAGACATCGATCGAGTAACGAAAGGTACTTAGACATACCAGACGTTGACATAAACTCTACAGACCAACAATATCTATTAGCCGAATGCACTAAGGCACTACAACAGCCAGCAATCTTGGTATATCACACATGACAATAAACTAAGACAAATGAAAAAAACATTTCAGGAATGGCCATCAAACAACAGGAGCACTCGGAGAGAGGAAGTTGTGCTGACCAGACTTCCATTCCTTGATGACTCACGGAAACTTAATGAAAAACAAGGACATTGCAACGAAACTTTAACTGTACATCACACATTGACTGACTGTCAACTAAGAGACAATTTAGACATTCCACATTACATACTTTTGACCGATTACAGTAATTACATAGATACAATCATTAACATCTAAAAAACATTAATATATACAACATACTACAGTATTCAATTTCTACACACAACTATTACTTATATCCTACCTTGGCAGGGAGTATACACTTTAATTGTATTTAATAATTTTTAATTTATTCTTTTTTTTTTTTTTTTGGTACTCGCTTTTTTCCCCCATCTATACATATATTATCATTTATATTATTTTCATTACCCTGATGTTCCCAAACGTAACATATTTTCCTACATCTGGCTGGTATGTCCATGAACTGTTTCAGGAATCGCCTTATTCCATAGTTCACTCATTTTTCCTTTCCCGTTATTTTTTTTTTTTTTGGCTTTTTGCTTTTTTGAGCACACCTGGTTAATGAGTGAATCACCGACGTTGCGGAACTCATTTAAATAAATATAATGTTTATTATATTTTTCTTGGTTAAATACGTATTAAGTATAGTTTTAGTGTGTCCGAGCAATATCATTGATGGAGCATAGGTTATTAAATTAAGAATAAAATTAAATAAGTTTCTAACATCAATTACAATGACATTATATGTACCACAAAACATTAATGAAATACTTTCTGATCCCAGCAAACATATAAAATCCATATTCCTACACTTTTCACATCTCATGAAAAAAATTCCACTTGCACACTTCGTTTTTGTTCATTTTTTATTTTTAATCCCCATCCCATAGTAATGAAATATCTTTTTAGTTACCTTGTTTCTCTTAAAATTTTATTTAATTTAGCTTTTTATCTTTATTTAGTTTTATTTCATTTTATTTATATTTTTACATACTTTTATTTTCATTTTATTTACCTATTTTTACATTATTTTATTTTTTCTTAATTAATTATTTATATTTCAAATACGGCAGAACAACATTTCTAATAAATTATTTGATGCAATAGTATACGTCTTGTCGGTATTCTTGAATATATTATAACATACATGATGATACAGTTCATTGCAATGCATACACTATAGATAGATGCCAGGCCGCTACTGAAACCGAAAATTAACACATCACAATGCATGCGCGTCCTATTGTAATCACTATTTTGTAAAGAAAGTAAATAAAAAAATGGTAGAATAGTTAATCAGTTATGTATTATCGAAAACTTCATTACATTTGAGCAGACCTCTGCCACGATGTATTCGTACTATTCGACTGAAATCCTAAATATTATGACATAGATGATCATGCAAAATTATTGTACACATTAAGTAAACTACTAATTATTTATTGAAATTATTTGCGCGAATTTTAAATTGACAATATTAGCAGATTTCCCTTAAGGGAAATCAGCTATTGAGGTCGTACTCATGATGCGAGTTTCGAAAAATTTCTTCAAATGTCCATCGATCCTACCCAGGAGATGACGAAAAGTCCGTCACGCAGGGGCTGCGTAAACTAAGCAGATTTCCCACACGAAGTTTAACAATAGAGAAATCTGTCTAATAACAACGGCAGTAGTGAGGAATCTCTAAACCTATACTCGAGGGACGAATAGTTACGGCAACGGCCACCAGAGCTCTCGCATAGCCCACTCCTGTCGACCGCACACACAATACAAATGCAAATATCTCGGTTAATATTCAAGATACAGAATAAATGTATAGAAGAATATTTATAGTAAATTTAATTTAAAAATTATATATATATATATATATATATATATATATATATATATATATATGTCTGTTAACGCTCTAGCGGTCGTAATTTTTGTTTGATCGTTGCGAAACTCGATATTTTATGTAAAAAGACAGTTCAAGTTCGTTAATGGCTGAAATCGTACCAGAGGGAGGGGGGGGGGTTTAGAGGGGGGGATTTTTGAAATATATTCGTTATTATGCATCGGATCGAAAAATTGTATAGAACCTTATTGCAAATTAAATTTACTATAAATAGTGTTATATACACTTATTCTCTATCTTGAATATTAACCGAGATATTTGCATTTTTATGAAGTCTGCGGTCGGGTGTTGTTCGGGTTAGTTCGGCCGTTTTCGTAAGTCTCGGCTCTGGCGGAAGCTTCTAACCTAACCTGTCGTTTCTAACCTTACCTAACCTTCTTTACTTTTTGAGATTTATGCAAATATGTTCTGTTCATCCACCCCCCCCCCCTTTTTAGTTCTTGGACTACTAAACTTTGAGTTATTAAAATATAAATTATTCTTACAATTCAGAAGCCGTTTCAGTTGGGAGTTTATTAAAATTAACTGAAAGATTTCTCATTACCGTTTGTATTTACTTAAGGTGGTGTTGTGTTACCAGTATGCAGATTTCTCTATTGCTAAACTTCACATAGGAAATCTTAGTTTACGCAGCCCCTGCGTGACGGACTTTTATTTTCGGTAACACATTGTTACATCCCCAGACTATATAAATGTCCACTGTAAAAGTCTATACATAATAATAATAAAAGTAAATTATATTCATACAAAAAATGTTTATCAGTAACATTATATTAAAAACATAAGTCGTAATTGTCATTAAAGTTTCAAAAAGAATGGTCCTATACAATTTTTCGATCCAACGTATAATCACCGGAGGTATTTCACATTTTCAAAATTCCCCTCTAAACCGACTCCTCCCACTGATCCGATTACAGCCATTAACTAACTTGATCTTTATTTTTACAATAAAAGTGCGTTAACAGACTATATACATATATATATATATATATATATAGTTTTGGATGGACCTCATTTTCGTCATCTCCTGAGTAGGACCTTTGACGACATTTTTCGAAAATCGCGTCAGAAGCACAACCGCAATAACTGATTTCCCTTGAAGGGAAATGTGATGATCAAAATAAAAGTCCGTCACGGAGGGGCTGCGTAAACTAAGCAGATTTCCCACGTGAAGTTATACAATAGAGAAATTTCAGAATAGAGAGCCGAACAGTTATGAAAACGGCCCGAACTAGCTCTTGATGGAAACTCACGACTAGACCCGAAGGTAGCCGATCTCATCTCAGAAGCTAAAAACAGAAAAATGCAAATATCTCGGTTAATATTCAAGATACGGAATAAATGTATATAACACTATTTATAGTAAATTAAATTTGCAATAAGATTGATTCTATATAATTTTTCGATCTGACGTATAGTAACGGAGATATTTCGAATTTTCGAAAATCCTTCCCTCTAAACCCCCCCTCCCACTGGTCCGATTTCAGCCATTAACGAACTTGATCTTTATTTTTACATGAAACGTTGAAATATCGAGTTTGGTAACAATCAAACGAAAATTGCGACCGCTAGAGCGTTAACAGACAAATATATATATATATATATATATATATATATATATATATATATATATATATATATATATATAATTTTGAACGGACCTCATTTTCGTCATCTCCTGGGTAGGATCGATGGACATTTGAAGAAATTTTTCGAAGCTCGCGTCATGAGTACGACCTCAATAGCTGATTTCCCTTAAGGGAAATCTGCTAAAACTAAGTATCAAAAGTCAAAAATTGCGACCGCTAGAGCGGTAACAGACAAATATATAGATAGATAGATAGATAGATAGATAGATATATATATATATATATACAGATATATATATACAGTTTTGAACGGACCTCATTTTCGTCATCTCCAGGGTAGGATCGATGAACATTTGAAGAAAAATTTCGAAAATCGCATCATGAGTACAACCTCAATAGCTGATTTCCCTTAGGGGAAATCTGCTAAAAGTAATTGTTGTAAAATTTCCACGGAGGGGAGTAATCAAAATTATATTTCACATTTATTTTAAGGTATAATAAACTGTAGAACTATTTCACTTACTAAGTTCAGATATTATGCCCATAAAGTTCGAATTTCCCCGCGAAATTATTAAATAAGACTACTCTAGAAACGATATTGACGTTCCCCGGCTAAGTTTTAGGTTAAGAGAAAAGTTCTAAGAGAGTCGGTGAAAAACTAATTAAAAAGTCTAAGTAGCAACAAGTTAAGTCTCCGGTTTTAACAAAGAGCTCTCTTCTCGTCCGAGGTTCTGCAGGCCGGCGTTCATTCCTTGCGGCTTTACAAGCAGCTTAACCAAGAACTCTTGCTCTTCTCGTCTATCAACGCTTCAGCAACTTTATTAGCATAGTTCTGCTGTGTTTTAGTTTATTTTTTTTAACTTTATTAAGTGGCATGTTGTCCTTATATTTTGTTAAGTTGAGCTGCTTCAAACATATTTGAAGTCTTCCAGGAACACACTTACATGCATATAAGATCCCTGTATGATCTAAGAATACAGTCATTATAAATACAAAATTCAAAAGAATATAATGGAAACAAGCTAATAAAACTGATAGTTCCTCACCAGAGTGGGTTGCTTAGCTCTGTCCAATCTGTGCTGTGCATTTGCTAAATTCGTGGAGATTTTATACCTAATCCTAATTAGGTACAAAGTTTTGGCAGATTTCTCTTAATGAAAATCAGCTATGGAGGTTGCTGTACTCGTCGATCCGTCGTAGTAGATGACGAAATGAGTTACTTTCAAAATTATATATATACTTGTCTGTTACCGATCTAGAGGTCGTAATTTAGGTTTGATGGTAGCCAAACTCGATATGAAAGCGTTTCATGCAAAACTAAAGATTAAGTTCGTTAATGGTTAAAATCTGACAGGCGGTAGGTGGGAGGAATTTCGAAAAAAGAAGTATCTCCGTTATTATACTTAGGATCGAAAAATGATAAAGAATCAATCATATTGAAAATGTAATCTTCTTATATATAAAAATGAATGTTTGTATGTATGTCCTTTATAGACTCGTAAACCGCTGAACCGAATTTTATGAAACTTGGTATGTATATTACTACAAACTCAGGCTGAGTTTCTGGCTATATTAGTATTCTCTGAGACGAACAGGAGTGGGGGTTATAAGGGAGATCTGAAATTAAAAATAGCGATATCTCGTCTCCTATTGGTTTTTCGGGATATATGCACATAACAAAAGTTGTTTATTTTGTTATTTAGAGTAACTTTTGTAATAAACCCTTTTGTCGTATACTGAAGTACAAATGAGATATACGCTAAAAACAGTAGAGTCAACAATTTTACATAGCAGAATGGTCTCAACCGAACTAAACGAATCTCCGAATGTGATTTGGTATTAACACCTATCTGATCATAGGTCATATTAAAATTTCGAGGTACGGACAGAAGCGGGGGTTATAAGGGAGGTCTGAAATATAAAATCGCGATATTTCGTAACCTATTCATTTTTTGGCAAACGTGCACATAACAAAAGTTGTTTATTTTGTTAAATAAAGTAATTTTTGTTATATCCTCTTTTGCCGTATAACGAAGTGTAAATGGGGTATACACGAAAAACTATAGAAGGGGTCAACAATGTTATAGGACACGAAAGAATAAATCGAAATCAACGAAACTCCGTATTTTTGACTATATGCTATAATAACACTTTTAGGAACGAACAGGAGTAGGGGTTGTTGGGGAGGCATAAAGTGAAAAATCGTCATACTTCGTTTCCTATTATTTTTTTGGCGAACGTGCACGTAACAAAAGATTAATTTGATGTTTATAGTAACTTTTATTATATACATCTTTATCGTAATTTAGTATTTTATTGTAGTTGGTGGCGTAGCAACGCGCGTAGGGTACTCCTAGTGTTCTATAAATTTTGATATATGCATTTTTTTAATTTTCAGCCTTCAGTAAACCACCTTCATTTTTCATCGTAAGTTACGAATAAGCCAATATATTAAGGATCGCATTATTGTGTTCAACAAATCTTTTCTAGATGAGATACATGCAAATAGGTTTTGATGACCCCCCCCCCTCCGTATTTGGTTCTTGAATTACTAAAATTAGAGTGATTGAGATAAAAAGTATCCTGATTCATTACAGAGATTATTAATCAAATTACAGTAATAGATATAGTAAATACTTTTCGATAAAATTAATATTTTATATTCAGATATATTTCAGCAATTGAAGGGTTTGCTGCAAAAAGGAGGTAGCTCCAATTTTTCCAGTTTTTGAGAAACAAAAAAAACGTTTAAAAAATTCAAATTTTAAGTTATGTAAAAATATTGTTGTTGCTTACTTTCAATTATGGTGTTTACATATTAGAACAGTATTTTCATTCAAAAAATATCATCCAAATTTTGGCGGTACGTGGATTATCCTTGGAGCTACCTCTTTTTTGCCCAAAAGAATGGAATATGAGGAATGGAGAAATATGTTATGTCTTGGAAAAAGGTGTAAAAATAAATAGAATGTACTATTATTATGTATTTTTTATTCAAAGAAAACTGAAAATAAAGTACAGCAAAATTATTGGTTTTATAAACAGAAAATAACATCATTATAACGAATAACATAAAATACGAAAATAACATTATTATAACGAAAATAACATCATAACGATTGAAAGCTGCATCCTTTTGGGGCCAAATAAAAGAGTTTTTTTTTTTTGGCACATGAAAGTGTTTATAACTCCCAACAGCTATGGGATGGAGCTACCTCCTTTTTGCAGCAAACCCTTCAATTGTTTTCCTTTCCAGTGAAGAATATTTCTATCTATCTATTCAGCTCTGAGAGAGTGGCTGGTCTCTATGTTTACAATTGAGACCCTTTCTGTTGTAGTGGTTATAAAATGTAAATTGACTGATAGGTTTCTCATTGCCATTTGTATGTTTTCACTTACTATTCACGGTGATGTTGTGTTACCAGTATATAGATTTATCTATTGTAGAACTTCACGTGAGAAATCGGTTCACTTTACCTAGGCCCTGCGTGACGGACGTTTTTAGTATCACCTGCAATTTAAAGTTTTATTAAGCATTTTAATAATGTGTTTTTTTTTTAATTTTATTTTATAAGAGCAAAAAAGGAAGTCAGGATACAATAATAGAACGTAAGTAAGAGGTTAATTTCAGCTTGTTACATACTATAGTTTTACTGAAGATTGAACAAAACCACATTAACATAGGGAGTACAAGTTAGACATTTATGTAAAGGCATTGGCCTAAAACTCACTTGGTAAACATAGATTCGGGAGATCAATTCTCACCAAAGCAATTGGAATTTATTTAGTGACGGAATTCATTAAATAAAATACTTAGTCCCACCCTGGATAGAAAAGGGTGGCAACCTATGGATAACCACTCCCGAATAAGCCATAGTTGCACAAAGTTATAAACAACATAGCAAATATTAATTTATACTCAAGTAATCCATCACGCAGGGGCTGCTTGAACTAATGTTATTTTCCACGTATTGGAATAACACGCCAGGAATTTCATTTCTTCTCTATTTCTACTGCTGCCAGAGGCCTTTGTAGACAAAAATGTAAACTAAGCTTAAAATGTTTAGTGGATCAAGTACTCAGGGTGGAAATTGGATCAGCAGAAGTTGGGATATGCGAATATGACTTCACAAAAGTAAAAGTCCGTCACGCAGCGGCTGCGTAAACTAAGCAGATTTCCCACGTGAAGTTTTACAATAGAGAAATCTGCCTACTAATAACAGTAGTAGTAACGAGTCTCTAAACCAATTCACGAGGGAAGTTACGGAAGCGGCCGAACTAGCTTTCGGCGGTAAGTCCCGAACATAGCCGACTTTTGTCAACCACCCACAGAATACAAATGCAAATATCTCGGTTAATATTCAAGATAGAGAATAAATGTATAGAACAATAATTATAGTAAATTAATTTAATTTGCAAATATTGATTCTACTAAATTTTAGATCCGATGCGAATAACGGAGATATTTCGAATTTTCAAATTCCCCCCCTCTAAACCCTTGGTTTGGTACCAATCAAACAAAAATTGCGACCGCTAGAGCGTTAACAGACAAATATATATATAATTTTGAACGGACCTCATTTTCGTCATCTCCTGGGTAGGATCGATGGACATTTGAGGAAATTTTTGAAAACTCGCGTCATGGGTACGACCTCAATAGCTGATTTCCCTTAAGGGAAATCTGTTAAAATACAAATGTACTTGACACGTACTAACTGTTAATTGCGGATGGATACCTATTCTTCTTGTTGGATTTTTATTTATAAGATACTTTATATTTGACATATATTATCCGTATGATTATAATTAAAAAAGAAAATCTTACGTTACTTGAACTACAGATTCTGAACCTAGTGAAAAGTTAATGCATACCAATTACAAGTCAAAATGACAAGTAAAAGGAATGAAATATAAAAGTAGGAGGAATATTATCAAAACAAACAACGAAGACGGGGGGAAGCTTTTGAAGTGCAATCTAGACTAAAAGGAGGTACTTTCGAAACAAGGAAGCAACTTAAAGGCTGGCCATACACCAAGACCCATAAAACCAATTACATAAGCCAGACAGAAATGAGGGTATTCGTAGTGTTCCACAGCGGGAACTGACAGCAATCCTAGAGGAACAGCTTCATAAAACTTAACGACACTGCTGTAAGATGTAAGTCAATTACAGTTGTAGAGCTAGTATTAAGGGCTGGCCTGGTTGTAAAAATAATAAACATTTTAAAAACATTGGCTAAGGAAAAGATAGCAAAGATTATACGATGAAGACGGTAATCACAGAGCTGGAAGTTGTCAATAGGTGGTATGAAGGAGAGTAGAATGTCTATATGAAGGGTGGAAAGAGGTATTTAATAATGAACTTACATTAAAAAGCTGCACTATTTTGAGGTTACCCGTTTGGGTCACCCACATAATCAGCTCACCAATTAATGAAACAGTGTATTTAAATTATTTTTTTATGGAATTCAACTTATATTACATTTTTTTTTTAAATTTTGAACTTTTCGACTACAAGACTACAATGGGCCAGCTTTTGTTAACCTTTATTTTATTTTTATTTAAATGGTTATTTAAAATTCTGGTGCTGTTCTTCAAGTAGAGTTCTTCGGCCAATATTTTGGGAGAAAGTCAGCCGTCTTTTTCGGGGTTACTCACCCAAACAGGAATCCGGTAACAGTCAAATTTTTAACATGGAATTTGTCTTATAGTTGCCTACAACTAGGCAATTCTTCTAGGACAACTTCAATTAATTGAGAATTGCCTCTATCAAACCTTACATCAAGTTTATGCACTCATTTTCCCTTTCCTAATGATTATTATATCGGCAAGGCTCTGAGAACCGTCTTCTGATGAAATACATACTTCTTGAAATATATCCTAGCCGGGGTGATATTTTTTGATGTCTGTTGCACTTTGAGAGCTGACTTGGTGATGTGGTGCAATAGCTCTCCCCACTGCAAGAACCTAGGACATGAGGGAGGGTTTCGTACTCACCGCAATGTCTGCTCCGAGGTGTTCATAAATTCCAACTAAGGACGTACTTGTACTAAATTTACGTTATCTTCACGTCAGAGGATCTATTCAGAACAGGAAAGGTAGTGTTTGTTATATATTAGTTTATTATGTGATGATAGAACGTCAAATTATAATCAAGTATGTTTCATTTTGGAAGGATGCAGAGCTATTCTTTATGAGGCCTACAAATGCTTAATAAGTAAAAAAAAACTGCTCCATTTTTTGAAATGCATTGTTTTATGTAGTTGATTAAAAGTTTCTTTGTTTGATTTATACTCAGCACTCATGTCTTAAGAGCTTTATGGAGTAAACTACATTATAAATTGGGGAAAAATAAATTCACCCAAAACAACTACTGAACGATCATAGTAGGTTTTTTTATAGGTTAATTTAGGTATCTGAAACAATATATAGAAAAAATAAAATATAATCCGTCACTGGGGCTGCGTTAACTAAGCAGATTTTCCACGTTCGTCACGTATTTGCATTTATCTTAAAACTTAAAATTTCAATGAGAACAATATTTGGTATTTAGGATTCAAATAAAGCGCTTCATAGTATAGAAGCTTATAGTTTATATAGCATGAGTAGGATTGGGGGTTTACTGAAGGCCGAAAACTAAAAAATGCAAATATCTCGGTTAATAATCAAGATAGAGAAAAAAACTTACAAAAGTAACATTTATCGAACATTACATTTGCAGGTCTGATTTCAGCCGTTATTGAACTTGACCTTTATTTTTACATTCAATGTTTAGAAAACCACTTTGGTAACGATCAAACAACGGCTATGACCTCTTGAGCGTTAACAGTCAAATATACATACATACATAAATACATAAATATATATATATATATATATATATATATATATATATATATATATATATATATACAATTTGGAACGGACCGCATTTTCGTCATCTCCTAGGTACGGTCGATTGACATTTGAGGAAATTTGTCAAAAAATCACGTAATGAGTACAACCTCGATAGCTGATTTCCCTTAAGGAAAATCTGCTTAAATAATAAACTGAAACGAATAATGGAAATGATACATGGGCTGCACGCGATAAATTGCGTAGGGTCATTACTCGTCTGAGGAGATTTTTTTCAGTGTTCAATAGAGTTTATTCAACAGAAATCTTTGACGATTCGTTTACATTTAAATGTGAAGTAATCCTTCAAGCTTCCAGAATGAAAAGATATATCGAGTGCCCAATCCTGTCGATAAGGAAAAGGTAAATGAATACAAAATATACAATATGAACGACCAGGGTGAATTTACAGTTTGCACATTTCGTATGAATCATGGATTCATTCCTGGATGCTTATCACTACCATATTTAATCCAGTCAACGGGTCACTACACATTTTCAATCAACGGTGTTCAATCACAGAAATATCTGTCATTATTAAACAGAAATAAAATTCAAATAAATCAGTCCAGTTACCCACATAGAATATAAAGAAGGCAGCTTTCAGAGAACTTGAGCTTCTCTTCTCGTGCTATTTTAAGTAACTGAAATCTCACTTCCTGAAAAGAATATATCTATATGAATTTATGTTTAAAGGTAGGGTTATATTTTTCCTTGTGAGTCTTTAGAAACAAAGTTATTTATGTAGCATGATAAGCCTACATAAATATAAAGACTACTTATTTCCTATAAATAAGAATGTATGTTGCTGGACGGGTGTAGTGTTTGTGTAGATTTAGAACATAAGAGAATCCTTAAATAATTTTTTTTTAAGTATAAGGCTAATAAAAAGTTAATGAGAAAGGTAAATATATTTTTCTTTGATGTAAAAAAACGCAGGTGCTGTGTAAACTAAGATTTTCTACGTCCTAGAATCGTGCTCCCATATTGTAATCACATATTCCATTTTAGCAGATTTCCCTGAAGGGAAATCAGCTATTGAGGTCGTACTCATGGCGCGATTTTCGAAAATTTTCTTCAAATGTCCATCGATCCTACCCAGGAGATGACGAAAATGAGGTCCGTTCAAAATTATATATATATATATATATATATATATATATATATATATATATATATATATATATATATATATATATATATATATATTTGTCTGTTAACGCGGTCGCAATTTTTGTTTGATCTTTACCAAACTCGATATTTAAACGTTTCATGCAAAAAGACAGATCAAGTTCGTTAATGGCTGAAATCGGACCAGTGGGAGGGGGGGTTTCGAGAGAAGGGTTTTGAAAATTCGAAATATCTCCGTTACCATACGTCGGATCAAAATATTGTATAGAACTTATCTTATTGTAAATTAAATTTACTATAAATATTGCTCTATACATTTATTCTCTATCTTGAATATTAACCAAAATATTTGCATTTTTATGAAGTCTGTGTTCGGGAATAGTTCGGATTAGTTCGGCCATTTACGTCATTACTCGGCTCAGGTGGAAGCTTCTTTTAAACTTACCTGTCGTTTCTAACCTTACCTTACCTTCGTTACTTTGTCAGATTTATGCAAATACGTTCTGTTCATCCGCCCCACCCCCTTCTTTAGTTCTTGTACTACTAAAATTTGAGTTATTAAAATATAAATTATCCTTACAATTCTGAAGCCGTATCAGTTGGGAATTTATTTTAATTAACTGAAAGATTTCTCTTTACCGTTTGTATTTAATCATGGTGGTATTGTGTTACCAGTATGCAGATTTATCTATTGTAAAACGTCACATGGGAAACCTGCTTAGTTTACGCAGCCCCTGCGTGACGGACTTTTTTTTATTTATTACTGATAAGAGACTATTTAAATGCAACTTCAAATTTATGTTGGACATGAAATGATTAGTTATGGGCTTGTTGATAAATGAAAATCCCATAAGTGGGAGTGAGCGTTTTTATTGAAGGCTGAAAACTAAAAAAAAAAAGCAAATATCTCATTTAATATTTGAGGTAGAGAAAAAAAGTGTATGAAACAAAATTTACAGAAAATTAAATTTGCAACAAAATTGGTTTTATACAATTACAATTCGATCCGACTCCTAGTGACAGAAATATTTCAAATTATCCATCCACTCCTTCAACCTGGTTAGATTTCAGCTTTTAACGAATTTTATTCTTAGTATTTCATAGAATTTTTACAGCTATAGAGTTTAGAAACGATCAATCAAAAATGGCGACCTCACAAGAACTATCGAACTATAATGTATTTAATTTTGAACATAGCGTCATTTCCATCATACCCAAGGTAGAGTCGATGGACATTTGAAAATTTTGTTATAAAACTCGAATCATGAGTACATCCCTAAATAACGTTTCATCCTTTGGCTGTGAAGCAACAGGGTGTTTTTAAAGTATACAGGGCAAGAATATGTGTTGTGATTTGAGTTTTATACTCAAACCTCCCAAAAAACCATGAGGATGAATTTAAACTCTTTGCAGGCGGCGCTAGGTCGAATGGATAAATGAGTGGGATATGGCGATTTCAAGACTTGGAATAGAAATGGATAGTCTTAAATCAAGCAGTATATGCCGTGACTTTCGGATGTAGCTGCAAATTAGCTATGTTTGCACTGAGAGGCATAAAATGACTCATATTGCAAATACAGTTCAGATGCAATCAGAAAGATAGACCAATGCATTATCTAGTAAGGGACCAAATTTCCGTAAGGTTTACACAGCACTAGAAATGTTTTACCACTATTTCTAGGTGATACGATCCTCCTGGTCTAAATAATAATGTCTGACAGGATAACTTCTACATGGATATTAGCTCATTTAATGGATAATTCATTCTTGACTCAGTCATACTATATACCCCATGCCTTCCAGAAAAATAAATAAGAATGGACAATGAACCCACCTAATTGGACAAGTATTCCCAGCAGTCAACTAGCGTAGGATTAGAAATAGTATTGGGATATAACGAAACCACCCGATCTAGGAATTACAACGCGTAATAAAATATTACCAGCCGAGGGGCTGCATATAAGGCTGGACAGACAGGCGAATGGAGATCGGAATATTAATAAGAAGGAGGAGGCGGCAAGGCTGCGACATATCGGTGACGGGGCCCTGTCTTCTCTTCGGGGACAGAGGATTAGTCGGCCGGCGGTCATGGTCCAGGCAACGCAGCTTTAATCAGGTACCTCCTTCATCTTCTCTCTATTATTAGTATGGGTTTTTTGTTTATTTTTTAGATGTCTCTTACAGTTCCTCTGGGTGTTTTTTTCAGAGGTTCTCACCCACTGTGATATGTTTTCCATATAAATCTGAAATTTGTGTAGTTTTTAATTTTATTTATAGTTTTGACATCTGCTTATCGTTGTTTGCTTTTATTATTTGATTTGTTATTAGATTTTTTATTGTTTTGGCTTTAATTTTTAGTAGTTGACTAGTGATTAGATTTTATATTTTTATTAGTTGACTAGTTTTAAGAATTAACATTGTTTTTACTCTTTATATTGTGTTTGTTTTTATGACTGTTGTTTATTTTGCATTTGGCCATGCTGTGAATGTTAAATTAACTCGAGGTTTGTGTTTGTCAGCAGGCACTGAGGATGGAGCGTTGACTCCGAAAGTGCACTCTGCATAATATTAAAAAACAGTAGAGGACTTGGCCTTCTTATTGATCCTTATCAATTGGTTCCTCTACCATCCACCATATTCCAGAGAAAATATTACCACGTGAATCTCCTGGCTGGTGGGGGTTTATGTTTACACCCTTGATTGAATATTACATCTTGAGGCTTATTTGCTAATCATTTTTCTTTGAAGCTGGACATAACTACATATGGAACGCCTGAAAACAATGAGCAAGTCCCTGCCCTTCTAGTTACTCTAGAAAAGGCCAGTTTATTAATTCTAGGTACAGACATCACTGTGCTATTCCCTAAATTTTCCTCATATTGATTCCCTTCTATTCGTGTATTTCTTGGTACATTGTTAACATATGATTACAGGAAAGCGGTGGAGGAAATTTAACCTGTAATAATTAATTTTAATTAATTAATTAAAGAAAGTATAAAAACAATAAATGAAATAATTGGATAAATTAAAAAAAAAGAACTAAATTAGTTATAGTGAAATAAATAATAACGACATGGCAAATGGAGTTCAGAAAAACCCTGGAAAGTTCATTTTTGTAGCAAACTAGTTAAGTTGTTTTAAAAATTTAGAGATCAAAGTTTGTTTGTCTAAAGACAAATGTTATATATTCATCCTATAAACTTGCCTAGCGTTATATAGTATATAGAGGTGAGCTACATTTATATTATATATATATATATATATATATATATATATATATATATATAACGGCTGAAGAGTATAACGACGGTATAGAAAAACTAGTCCCACGTTACAACGAGTGTCTTGAAAACAACGGGGATTACGTTGAAAAGTAGAATAAGATACTGTGGCATTGTAAATAAAGTTTGGTGTTGATATCTTTTGTTTTTATCTATACATGCTAAAACGCTCTTTACTTTCTGGATGACCTACGTATATATATATATATATATATATATATATATATATATATATATATAAAATATATATCACAGTAAACGAGTAATTCAGTGGAGCTTGTCTCTGATATATACAAAAACAATATTTCCTTGTATTAATTTCTTCCTGCAATATCTCCAAAAAGGTTACTCATATTCAGGAAAATATGTATCTTTGTTAGATAGTTGATTATAGAGGGATGTAGCTTAGAAATAAATACGCCCGTGTTTCATTTTGAGCGTTAAAAATTGTTTTATGTTTTGTTTTCCCTGTTATTTCAGAGCATATGTGCTGATTTTTTTCAGGCTTTTGAGATTGATACTGGACATTCTTTGATATAATGATGATTTGAAAGATCGTGGCACTTTACTTGAGTTCTGTGCCTCAATGTTGATATTATGCAATTACAGATGAAGACACTGGGGTCAGAACAATTAAACAGAAGCTGTTTTTAATGGCGTCTGATAGGGGGAAGGGGAATGAAGGATACTCGAGAATAAGCCGGTATGAACGATCGTCTGACTGTTTAACAATTAAGCTCCCTAGTTAACTGTTGGTTAATTTGTAGCAGGAGGGGGAAGGGAGGGGGTACTAACGATAGAATTATAGCAGTTTGGAGTTTCTCTAATGGCACCAGCTTGTGGGAACACTAGGGCTCTCTAGTAGTGGGCCAAATAACTATTACACGGACCAGTTAGAGTTTGCCTTGTTTGTCCCCTAACATATTTATGTTGGCAGGCTGATTTCTCTGTGACCAATGTCATCGTTAGTGGACTTAGTAAACTGGACGCAAATTAATATTGGTCCCCAGTAGTTGTCTTTAAGTTATTCCGAACAAAAACTTGGTAACTAGCATGCGTTAAGAAAATATAATGCTGGTATGTGTGAACCGTAATTTGAGAGATAATATATACAGTGCATTCTATATGCGATACACATTCTCCCTTAACATTTCCAATTTTCGGAATTTAAAAATGAATGTTAAAGAGACACAAGTGCTTCGTCTGAAATGTCTTTTAATCTGACATTCAACACTTGAATTTTCCCCAAGCCTAAAATTTCCGTTTTAATGGTACGTATTTTATGGGATTTCAACATAAATACCTAAATGATACTTAAATGTATATAAATGATACATGGACGAAAATGTCAATGTGATGTTTAGCAGAAAAGATAATTGCAAAAAAATATATGTTCTCAGACTTGTTTAGATCCCCAGGGATTTCAAGAGACACTAACAGTAATAGTGTTTAGAATGTAATAACAATGTAATAAGTAAAGAACAAATATATGCGTAAAAATGTTTGTCACGCAGGGGCTGCGTGAACGAAGTAGATTTTCCACATGTAATTTTATACAATAGATAAATCTATATACTGGTAACCCTTAATAACCATAGTGAACATTAAGTGAATAAATACATATGATACAGAGAAATGATTCAGTCAATTTAAATTTTATTAACCCTCCGCCGGACGCACCTCTGTATGAACCAAAATCGGGTGCACCCGGCCTGAGAGGCCACCCACATATTTTAACCCCCACTTCCCACCTAATTAATTTTAATTTTAAACGCTGGTTGGACATACTTCGCTTGGATCTAAAGAAAACAAATATAGTATTTAGAACGTGAAATAATGACTTTATTAGAATAGAATGAAGCTTAAACTAAAACAAGTAAAATTGATAAGGCGCATTCGGCCTGAGAGACCAGGTTTATACTAGCACTTATTTCGCAAGATATCGATTAACTTCCGAATAGAATAGCATTAATTTTAGTATAAAAAACGATTACATCTCATATTTGATATTAAGGAGCAATTGGGCGCAGTTGGCCTCACAAGCCACCTAGAGACCAGACGGGCTGGATGAAGAATGGCAATAGACTATAATAGGGGATTCTAAGCATGAACACGAATCAGGAAACTACTGGGAATGGAGCCTCACAGAGGAGACAGGATGAGGCGGGCCATCAAAAAGCATGTTTACCTGGCCTCTCAGGCCAGCTGCGCCCCGCGGAGGGTTAAGCGTCTGAATTGTAAAAAAAAATGGTCAGCCGACCTCTCAGACCTGAAAGATAGAAACATCCTTGATATGAAAGAAAAACAATTAGTGTAATATATCTCAATATAATTTATTAATTTTATAGAAAACTATTTATTATATCTAGCACTATAATTTATAAGGGATCAGAATAAATTCACTCTCTAATTTTAATATTCCAAGAACAAAAGACGGGGACCGGGGCGGGGGGGTGCAGGTGTACGTATATAGAACAGATTTGTTGAACACATTATTTGGTATTTATGCTTTAAATAAGACGGTTCAAGATATAATATATTGCCTTAGTCTTAACGTGCGATGACTGAAAGCGGGGGTTTACTAAAGGATCAAATTTAAACAATGTTAGTATCTCGGTTAATATTGAAGACAGAGAAAACATGAGTACAACAACATTAAATTTCTATAATTTTGGTTATATATTTTTCAATATGACTTATAATAACGGAGATATTTTGAATTTTCTAAATTCCCTCGTCTAAACCCCCTCTCCAACTTGTCCAATTTCAGTCGTTTACAAATTTCATACATTACATACATAAAACGTTAATGAAACTTCCAGTTTGGTTACGATCAAACAAAAATTGTGACCGCTATAGTGATAACAGACAAGTATATATAATTGTGAAGGGAACTCATTTGCGTCATATCCTAGGTAGGATCGATGGACATTTGTGGAAAAGTTTCAAAAATCGCGTCATGAGTACGACCTCAATAGGTGATTTCCTTTAAGTGAAATCTGCTCAAAGAACAAACACCGTACATGTGGGAAGTTGAAAATCATCAAATTGAACATTTTTACTGCCAATAGTATTTGAATGGTGGCCATATTTGTTTGGTGAACAGCTACATCCAAGCGTTAAGGCCAAAACCTGTATCTCCTTAACTATTTGTCCTGTCACTATAAGGGGAAAAACAAAATTATTCAGAAAATAAAGGGCTATATTTTATGTACTTTTTACCCCATTATAGTTTTAGGGGTAATATTTCTAGTCCTCTTTTTCAGTTTTTAGGAGTGATGTTTCTTGACAAGGATTTGAATATAACGAGATTTTTTTCCAAATGGTTAGGAAGTATGTCTACTTATAAACCATTATCCATGGTTCTGGCTTCCACCCTATTTCTTGAGGATAATTTCACAAACTCAAAATGTTTAAAAACTATCATTTTTAGGTGTTAATATCTCTGATGGGGCAAAATAAAAAAAAAATCTGAAATTCTGTGTAGTACTCTACGACAGTAACATATACAACAAATTTCATTTAGTAGTTTTGACTACAAGCTGAGATATGACAAGGTAAATTTGAACAAAAATATGCTTCTTGGAAGGAGTAGATAAACTGCAAATGAGAAGTATTCCAGTTTACAATTGTATACATTTAAATTAAGAGGTAAACTAAAATATGTTTTAAATATTAATTAACCATTAAAAATGATGTTATTCAAATAATCAACAAATTTTAAGATTAAGCAGAAAATTAAGTAAGAAAATTAAGCAGTAGTAAGATAGAATCAAGCCTGACAGAGGTTTAGCCTATTTGACAAAAATGTATCAAAATATTGGATTTGATAAAAAATATGTCTTATTCCTGGAAAATCATTATACCTACTCATTATACTTCGTGCTACAGAACGAATCTAAAATGTCTATTTGTTCAGATAGAGGTATTCACTATATAGTGAAACATATTGTGAAAATTACTGAATGTGATATCAAATGGACTTCTATTGAAGGTTTAAATTCGTTCTAGGAGACTTTAAGATAAACACATAAAAAAATAGTTTATACAAATCTTGTGCTGCCAATTATGAACGTGTTTAGCATTCAGGAAGATGCTCTCAAACTTCACCAAGGTAATGCTTTAAGTTTGGAATTACTTTCCAGCTAGGGACTACTAGCAGAGCTGTTGAATCCTAATAGAGGGCAAAAGTTTAAACTTGGCTACAGTCCTGCTGTCCTTGTATTAAAATACGGAGCACAATGACTACTGATAGTCCTATTAGGCCAGTTATTTCTATACCGCCCAGATTTTCAGGCCACTTACTCTTAACAGTTTCAGACTGGGGATTTCAATTTAGAATATATTTTCAAAAACTAAATAAGCGTATTATTAAGGAAATTTCATTCAGAGTAGTTGGCAGATAAGTTTCAAGGTTTAAACGGAGAATGTCTTAAACCGGAGAAGGATAAATTGTTTCCTTTATTTTTTGTATCATCAAATATCAGCTCTCGCCTGCTTAAATATATTAAATCTTAAAGCATATATTTTACTTTTACTTTTAACAGTCTTTGTATTCTTCTTACCGAAGTCTTCTTTTAGAAAAGAAAGTCGCAATTTTAAATATATATTTACGATTTCACAATGATCTTTATTTCTCCAATCTTCAGTCGCAGATTTTTATGAATATAATGAAATTCGACATCTACTGTGATTCTAGAAGTTAAAGATTTCACTTTTAACACTATATATATTTTAATTAAATAATTATTATTATTTATTAAAGTCCACTTTTTGCTACTACGACTAATTGGGATGGCTTATCCGCAGGTTACCACACTTTTCTAGCCAGTGTGGGACTACGGACTTTAGCAGACTTCCCTTAAGGGAAATCAGCTATTGAGGTCGTACTCATGACCCGATTTTCAAAAAATTTCTTCAAACGTCCATCGATCCTACCCAGGAGATGACGAAAATGAGGTCCGTTCAAAATTATATATATATATATATATATATATATATATATATATATATATATATATATATATATTTTTGTCATACCTCTCGGTGGAGACCATCGTCATTGGCTGATGGTTGAGTACCGCTGGCAAGCGCTTTCGATGCGATGGCATCATCTTCAAGCCTGTTGATAGTGTACTGAGTTGCTTGTCCGTCAGTCAGTGGGTTTTATGCTCTGTTCACCGTATTAGTTGTTTACGTTTAGTCCAGATCTGTTTACTTACCATTAAGATCTGTCACACGAGGGATGTTGATGTTCAGGTAAGTTGTTTTCGTGTGGTGGGTTGTTTACGTTTTGAATCGAGATCTGTTTACTTACCACTCAGATCTGTCAACGGGTGTGTTAGTGTTCAGGTAGATTGTTATGTGTGGTGGAATGTTAACGTTTTATTGGATCTGTTTACTTACCATTCAGATCTGTCAAACGAGGTGCGTTTAGACTAGTGTTCAGGTAAATTGTTATCGTGTAGTGGGTCATTGTACTCATCCGTATGGGTGTTTACATTTCTAGTGTTAATGTGTCAGGTGGTATGGTGTAATACATATGATATGTAGATACGGGTATAATGTAATATTTGTGTCATTGTTATTATACATTAAAAATTATGTATCATAGAAAAATGAATAAATAAATGATTAAGTACTATATGGAACTACCTGCGTCGTCGCTTTACCTGTTGGTAATCCTGGGTGATTCCGTCTGTTGGCGTCTTCCGTTTATTATTCCTTTTAAGAAGTTGCAGTGGTCTGAAGATCGTGTCCGAACTAGTGTTGAGCTGTTCATTGATGATGTCTCCGTTGAATGTCCGTTGTTTGTATATTTCCATATTCTCTAGTATATCCAATCGTCGGCCTTTCGTTTGTCGGTGTAGAAGTTTCATGCTGTCGGCTATACTCGTCGGGTCGTGGCAATGGTCGTTCAGGTGGTTGGCGAAATTGGAATCTCGTTTGTTAAGTCTGAACGAGCGGATATGTTCGGTGTATCGCGTTTTCAATCTCCTTCCAGTTTGTCCAATGTATGTGTTGTTACTGCTGCACGTAAGTTTATATACTCCGTTCATATTGAAGATGTCCTTGTTCTCGATGTCATTTATGAGCTTCTGCCGTAGGTTGTTGTTGGTTCTGAACGTAGTGTGAAGTCCTTCTTTCCGAAGTGCGTTTGTGATTTTATATGTATCAGGACCCGTGTATGTGATTGCGTGGCGTTTGGTGATTGGTTCAGCCGATGTGCTCGCGTCTTGCTTGGCGTTACTAGTTATTTTCTTGAGTAACTTATCGATCGTGTGTCGTTTGTAGCCGTTATTGTAGGCTATTTCGTGAATTGTATTCAACTCCTTGTCGTAGTTTTCCTTTGAGAGCGGAAGGGTATGTAGTCTGTGTAGCATGTGGCGAAATGCAGCTAGTTTGTGTTGAGTTGGATGGTTTGAAGTGGCGTGTATTGTTGTATCCGTGGATGTAGGTTTTCTATATATGCCGTACTCCAATCTGTCAGTTTTCCTGGTAATCATGAGGTCAAGGAAGTTTAGTGTTCCTTCGTTTTCAGGCTCCATGGTGTAGCGTATGTTGGGGTGGAGTTTATTGAGGTCTTTCAAAATACCGTTGATGTCATCTGTTTCCACGATGCAAAAGGTGTCATCTACGTATCTGAAATATCTTGTAATTTGATGTTTATCCATAAGTTTTTCTATGTGCGTATCTTCGATGTGTTGAATAAATATTTCCGTGAGTATAGAAGAAGTGGGATTTCCCATTCCGAGTCCGTCTGTGGGTATATATATCTCGTTGTTGAAGCGGAAGTAATTCTGTTTCAGCACTGTCTTC
This sequence comes from Riptortus pedestris, assembly GCA_019009955.1. Taxonomy (NCBI): domain Eukaryota; kingdom Metazoa; phylum Arthropoda; class Insecta; order Hemiptera; family Alydidae; genus Riptortus; species Riptortus pedestris. The sequence goes on along the minus strand of CM032231.1, from coordinate 103,659,754 downwards.
GTCAGGTCAGCGATTTCCCTGATGTAGTCATCATCGTATAAGTCGCTGAGTCCTGTAGTGAGAATGTCGATGGTTTCTTGCACTGGTATAGATGGGTATAGGTCTTTGATGTCGAACGACACTAGTCTTGTTCGTTCTGAGATCCGTACACCTGCGAGTTTGTTCACAAGTTCTGTGGTGTTCTTGATTGTGTACGTGTTCGGTAGATGCACTGTGTCTCTTAGTATAGATGTGATTTGTTTTGCGAGTTTATATGCAGGCGCTGGTCTGTAGTTGACTACTGGTCTCATGGGTGCGTTGGGTTTGTGTATCTTGGGTTGAGCTCTCAGTATAGGTGGTCCTGGATTCATGTTCAAGTATCTATAGTGATTGTTGCCTATAATGTTGGTGCAGCGTTTGAGTGCGTCACGTACTTGTCTCTGGTAGGCATCTGTTGGGTCTGTCCTTTGCCGAATGCAATTGGTGTCCTTGATGAACTGGAGGGTTTTGCCGACGTAATCTGGTGTGGTCATGATTACCGTAGCGTTGCCTTTGTCAGCTTTAGTTACCACGAGCTTGTCGTTCCGTAATATTGTTGACGAGACTTACTAATAAAACCATACAATTACACAAGACAATTGCCAACATACGTTTCAACAAACAGTGCCTAACTAACCACGTCACCCCACGATACGCAACCGTACAGATCAAGACTAACACTTACGCCGCACACAAGACTAAAACTGACGCACAAAAGCGCTGGATCAGGACAGAGATACGATCACTGTATATTAAGAAAGACCGACTGAACCACGACATCTACAAATTACACCTACAGGCTACGGACTTACTCACTCGCTTGAACCTATACCACTATTTCCAGCCATTCTCAACTTACTTACACGAGAAAGTCCAACGGACAATGACAGCCAAATACGATAAAATGCACAGAAAAATGGAAACACTCACGAACAAACAGACAAACGGCACGGCTAAACCCAACAGAGTTTCTCATTTTCACAACAGGGTTGTCAATCTCACGGATACTTCGTTCACGGAAAACGAGACCAAACTCCTGGAAAAAGGACTCAAGCACAACATGCACAGCACCAGCAGAAGAGAGACACTTGAAACCAACATAATCGACGCAGAAAACGCCATCACCTATCTACCGCAACACAAACAGGAGAGGATAAGACACAGAATAGCAGACATCATAGAAAACACCACCAACAAACAGCGAGGAACCACCACCTACTCAACCGAAAACAAAACGGCGAAAACACTAAAAACCAAATTACGGAACGACAAGCTCGTGGTAACTAAAGCTGACAAAGGCAACGCTACGGTAATCATGACCACACCAGATTACGTCGGCAAAACCCTCCAGTTCATCAAGGACACCAATTGCATTCGGCAAAGGACAGACCCAACAGATGCCTACCAGAGACAAGTACGTGACGCACTCAAACGCTGCACCAACATTATAGGCAACAATCACTATAGATACTTGAACATGAATCCAGGACCACCTATACTGAGAGCTCAACCCAAGATACACAAACCCAACGCACCCATGAGACCAGTAGTCAACTACAGACCAGCGCCTGCATATAAACTCGCAAAACAAATCACATCTATACTAAGAGACACAGTGCATCTACCGAACACGTACACAATCAAGAACACCACAGAACTTGTGAACAAACTCGCAGGTGTACGGATCTCAGAACGAACAAGACTAGTGTCGTTCGACATCAAAGACCTATACCCATCTATACCAGTGCAAGAAACCATCGACATTCTCACTACAGGACTCAGCGACTTATACGATGATGACTACATCAGGGAAATCGCTGACCTGACGAAGACAGTGCTGAAACAGAATTACTTCCGCTTCAACAACGAGATATATATACCCACAGACGGACTCGGAATGGGAAATCCCACTTCTTCTATACTCACGGAAATATTTATTCAACACATCGAAGATACGCACATAGAAAAACTTATGGATAAACATCAAATTACAAGATATTTCAGATACGTAGATGACACCTTTTGCATCGTGGAAACAGATGACATCAACGGTATTTTGAAAGACCTCAATAAACTCCACCCCAACATACGCTACACCATGGAGCCTGAAAACGAAGGAACACTAAACTTCCTTGACCTCATGATTACCAGGAAAACTGACAGATTGGAGTACGGCATATATAGAAAACCTACATCCACGGATACAACAATACACGCCACTTCAAACCATCCAACTCAACACAAACTAGCTGCATTTCGCCACATGCTACACAGACTACATACCCTTCCGCTCTCAAAGGAAAACTACGACAAGGAGTTGAATACAATTCACGAAATAGCCTACAATAACGGCTACAAACGACACACGATCGATAAGTTACTCAAGAAAATAACTAGTAACGCCAAGCAAGACGCGAGCACATCGGCTGAACCAATCACCAAACGCCACGCAATCACATACACGGGTCCTGATACATATAAAATCACAAACGCACTTCGGAAAGAAGGACTTCACACTACGTTCAGAACCAACAACAACCTACGGCAGAAGCTCATAAATGACATCGAGAACAAGGACATCTTCAATATGAACGGAGTATATAAACTTACGTGCAGCAGTAACAACACATACATTGGACAAACTGGAAGGAGATTGAAAACGCGATACACCGAACATATCCGCTCGTTCAGACTTAACAAACGAGATTCCAATTTCGCCAAACACCTGAACGACCATTGCCACGACCCGACGAGTATAGCCGACAGCATGAAACTTCTACACCGACAAACGAAAGGCCGACGATTGGATATACTAGAGAATATGGAAATATACAAACAACGGACATTCAACGGAGACATCATCAATGAACAGCTCAACACTAGTTCGGACACGATCTTCAGACCACTGCAACTTCTTAAAAGGAATAATAAACGGAAGACGCCAACAGACGGAATCACCCAGGATTACCAACAGGTAAAGCGACGACGCAGGTAGTTCCATATAGTACTTAATCATTTATTTATTCATTTTTCTATGATACATAATTTTTAATGTATAATAACAATGACACAAATATTACATTATACCCGTATCTACATATCATATGTATTACACCATACCACCTGACACATTAACACTAGAAATGTAAACACCCATACGGATGAGTACAATTACCCACTACACGATAACAATTTACCCGAACACTAGTCTAAACGCACCTCGTTTGACAGATCTGAATGGTAAGTAAACAGATCCAATAAAACGTTAACATTCCACCACACATAACAATCTACCTGAACACTAACACACCCGTTGACAGATCTGAGTGGTAAGTAAACAGATCTCGATTCAAAACGTAAACAACCCACCACACGAAAACAACTTACCTGAACATCAACATCCCTCGTGTGACAGATCTTAATGGTAAGTAAACAGATCTGGACTAAACGTAAACAACTAATACGGTGAACAGAGCATAAAACCCACTGACTGACGGACAAGCAACTCAGTACACTATCAACAGGCTTGAAGATGATGCCATCGCATCGAAAGCGCTTGCCAGCGGTACTCAACCATCAGCCAATGACGACGGTCTCCACCGAGAGGTATGACAATAATATCATTTATATTGGCGGTTCTAACCCTTTATTTGAATTACCATATATATATTTGTCTGTTAATGCTCTGGCGGTCGCAATTTTTGTTTGATCGTTACCAAACTCGATATTTAAACGTTTTATGCAAAAAGACAGATCAAGTTCGTTAATGGCTGAAATCGGTCCAGTGGGGGGGGGGGGTTAGAGGGAGGGATTTTTGAAAATTGGAAATATCTCCGTTACCATACGTCAGATAAAAAAATTGTATAGAACCAATCTTATTGTAAATTATTTATTTATTTATTTGAGCTTCGCAGCTTTGGCGATGTTGCTCTAAAATAAAACTTAAAAAACAATACAAAAAAATAACAAAATTAAACAAAACATAAATACGTAGAACATAGAACACAAAAGGAACACAAAACACAAAAGGAACATAGAACTCAAAAGGAACACAAAACATAAAAGGAACATAAAACACAAAACATAAAAGTAACATAGAACACAAAACATAAAAGGGACATAGAACACAAAACATAAAAGGAACATAGAACACAAAACATAAAAGGAACATAGAACACAAAACATAAAAGGAACATAGAACACAAAAGGAACATAATACATGGAGAATCAAAAAACATAAAAGATTGGAAATCAAAAAATAAAAATGGAACACAACAAAGAACAAAATAAATGATCGAGGGAACAAATAAAGACAAAATTCAAAACTAGGTACAAAACTGAAAATCGAAACTAATGATATTGGGCAATAGGGAAATCATTAATAAAATATTTAAATATTCAATAAATAAATAAGTAAATCGATAGTTAAAATTAAATTGGTATATAAAATGAATAAAAGAAGTTTAAAATTATTAAGGTTTTGATAAAATGTAAGTTGGTTTAGGTGACTATTTACATAAAACTCTGTACACACTCAAGTGAGTGAAAACTTGAAAGCAAAAAAATTGAGGTTTAGATAAAATGTTTATTTTTGCATCCAAAAATGTTGTAAAAATAAAAGTGTGAAACAAATTTAAAATGTATCAGATTTTTGAATAGATGTGTATAGTCTTTAAATGTTTAAGAATTGTATTTATGTATGGACTCCCCTTTGTCAGTAGTTCGTGTAAATTATGTGGTATCTGTAAGTAATTGCGTTGCCTGCAGTCAGTCAGTATATGTTTAACTGTCAGAGCTTCATTACAATTTCTACAAATCGGTTTGTCTTGTTTGTTCATCAAGTATGAGTGCGTTAGTAGTAAATTAAATTTATATAGTAGTAAATTAAATTGTAAATTAAATTTATTATATATATTGTTCTATACATTTTTTCTCTGTCTTGAATACTAACCGAGATATTTGCATTTTAGCAGATTTCCCTTAAGGGGAATCAGCTATGGAGGTCGTACTCATGATGCGAGTTTCGAAAAATTTCTTCAAATGTCCATCGATCCTACCCAGGAGATGACGAAAATGAGGTCCGTTCAAAATTATATATATATATATATATATATATATATATATATATATATATATATATATATTTGTCTGTTAACGCTCTAGCGGTCGCAATTTTCGTTTGATCGTTACCAAACTCGATATTTAGTCGTTTTATGTAAAAAGAAAGATCAAGTTCGTTAACGGCTGAAATCGGACCAGTAGAAGGGGGTTTAGATTTTCGAATATTCGAAATATCTTTATTACTATACGTCTCATCGATAAATTGTATAGAATCAATCTTATTTCAAATTAAATTTACTATAAATTTATTCTATATACATTTATTCGTTATATACATTTATTCTCTATCCTGAATATTAACCGAGATATTTGCATTTTTATTCTGCGAGTGGTCACCAGTAAGACTATGTTCGGACTTTCCGCCGAACGCTCTGGCGGCCGTTTCTATAACTATTCGTCCCTCGTGAATACTACAGTTGTTATTAGGCAGATTTCTCTATTGTAAAACTTCTCGTGGGAAATCTGCTTAGTTTACGCAGCCCCTGCGTGACGGACTTTTTATTAAATCTGGGCTACTAACGAACGAGTGACTTTCCCGCCAAAAGCTAGTTCGTCCGTTTCCTTAACTGCTCGGCTCTCGTGAAATTTCTCTATTGTAAAACATCACGTGGGAAATCTGCTTAGTTTACGCAGCCCCTGCGTGATGGACTTTTTCGTTTACTCCTTGATCTACAACCGTCTTCATTATAGGAAACTAGAAATTTTCCATTTTGTTATAAAGTTAAAATAAAATAATTTTTCATCAATGAAGATGTAAATGTTAGGTCCTATAAACTATATAAGAAATATATATACACACACACTCACACATATGTGTGTGTGTGTGTGTGAGTGTAAATTTATTTCTCAGCAAAAAATAAGAATTTCTGCAAAATTAACATTTAAACATTTGCTTTCCCATTGAAAATGATCATGATTTTCAGTATACTAATGTTACATTATTAAAATTGGGCCCTTCCTAAATTATTAATTAAAGTATTACTATAATTAATTGCATATCTTATATTCACTTACTTATATATGAAACGAAATTTTTAAAAAATACATCAACAGAACTGAGAGAGTACCTGCCTAGATTTCAGTACTTGTGGAATTTAACTTTAGGGATTATTCCCTATAATAGCAATCATCTGAAGTGTAGATGTCTGGAACAATGAAGACAAAGATGGCCAATAATTAGAGTTCAAAGAAAATGGGCCATGTTTAAATAATAAAAATTTATTTAATTAATTCATAAAATTTATAAAGGCCGTGTTTACTCTTTAAGTATAAATATATTTTAGATCTCTCACAATTTAGAACTGAACTTCGAATGTAACAACTAAATGTTTTCCGGAATTCGACCTTTAATATTCTTCTTTCTTGAAAATAAGCAGGCTTGGAGTCGTGGATTTCCTGAGTGAATCAACTCAAACATTAATTACTTCTCGGTATTTCCTCTTCAGTCTCTAAATTATTAGGTTATTCTAAATTACTAAATTAAAATTGTAAAGGCAGATATTTCCAGCAATTATTAAGTAAAATTATTTTCCATTTTATTTCTGAATTAACTAAAAAAAAAAAAAAAAAAAAAAATGAAGGAGGTACGGTTTTATATAATGTCGGATGTTTTAAATAGTTTATCTGGCGAATAAAAATTAAAGTAGAAGCGTTCGCTTTGAATATTAATTTAAATGTCATCAAAGGGGTGAAATTAATCTATAGGCGAGAGGAGGGAGGACATTAAAAAAGATAGGAAAAAAGTTACTGTTTCTTTTTCCCCGACCAGCAGAGGGCTCTGATACACGAAAGGCTTTTACAAGCCCAAATATGAAGGAGTATTTAGGGGTGGTATTAATGACTCGAGAAATTAATTACTCGAATTTTGGGGACCGAGCCATGATTTATTGCTTCGTAAGCCACCCTTCTCAGTAGAAATCTCCACCTCTCTCTGCGAAATTTATAGCCAACGGCCACAGCTCCGTTTCCTATAAACTATTTCTTTTGGAGGAAAAATATTTTAAATAATTGAGAACCCATTAGTCAATTCGTCGCATAACAGCACACTTGTGTAAAGTAAATTTTTATCAAGGTTTTTTATTAGCGGATTTCCCCTAAAATAAATCAGCTATTGAGGTTGTACTCGAGTTTCGAAAAACCTCTTCAAATGTCCATGAATCCTACCCAGGAGATGACGAAAATGAGGTATGTTAAATATATATGTATATATATATATATATATATATATATATATATATATATATATATAAAATTGTAACCTCTGTAGGTACATTGATTTTTTTTTTCGAAATTTCACGATAACTTTTCGTTTCACATGTCATAGACACCATAACTCCATTTTGTTTCTTTTGTGTGTGTTTGTTTGTTTGTTACCTTTTCACAAATAAACGGTTGAACCGAATTTTATGAAACTTGATATGTATATTACTACTAGCCCAACTTAGACTTTAGGCTATATTAATATTCTCTGAGACGAACAGGAGTGGGGGTTATAAGGGAGGCCTGAAATTAAAAACAGCGAAAAATTGCACATAACAAAAGTTGTTTACTTTTGTTATTTAAAGTAACTTTTGTTGTATTCACATTTGCCGTAAATGAAGTAAATACGGGATATACGCTAAACCTATAGCGGGAGTCGACGATTTTATTAGTGCTTATTTAAGTGTTTTTATAAATGCGTATTATGACAAAAGATGTTGTTTTAGTCTTATATGATAGTTTTAAGTATGATTCGGATTAGTGAGGTTATAAATCTCCGTCGCCTCCTCCTCATTTATTTATTTTCCCTATAAATTTGTTATTTATTTCCAATAGAAATGTAAACTATAAGAGCATTTCTGGTAATTAATATATGCTCGATATGAATGTTTAAACTATTACTGGGTTGCAGGGGGGCTCTCTTCCCCTCATCTAGCTTCTTGAACATAAATGAAATTATTTTTAGGGATCTATTATTTAGTTCCAGCAGGGAGATAAATTATTAAAATAATATTCTGAATCAATAATCTAAGGAAAACAATGATGATAACGCTCTTGCGAGAGCGGAAATTGACGGGAGTTAATTGAGTTTACTTATTTCCTGTGGAATGCTGGCATGACGGGAAGTGATTTCCACTGAGGCTTACTAATACGAATATAATCTTATGTATAAAACTATATGCGCTTGGATTGGTTTTGCGCAGGAAATATGTTTGTTATAGATGATATTTAATTGTAATAAATGCTACCCATGATTATGGTTTGAATTATTCAAAAACCGTGAGTCAAAAAGTCGAGAGGGATAGATTAGGAAATCATTTTCATATATTCAAAAAAACTAAAACCCTGAAAGTTACACTTTAGGATTAGCTATTTGGGAAAAACATTACGTCGTGGAGGGAAGTGCAATTGTACACATTGAAGTCTTGCTGTAAAAATACTATTAGTCAGTCAACAATGATTTCCCGAGCATCGCCGGGTACCTTAGCTAATATATATATATATATATATATATATATATATATATATATATATATTTGCCTGTTAACGCGCAAGCGGTCGCAATTTTTGTTTGATCGTTAGCAAACTTGGTATTTGATCGTTTTATGTAAAAAGAAAGATCAAGTTCGTTAGCAGCTGAAATCATACAGTGGGGAAATTTCAAAAATTGAAAATATCTCCGTTATTAACGTATCGAAATATTTTATCGATCCAATGTTATTGAAAATCTAATGCTTTATAAATATTTTTATACAGGTGTTTTCTTTATCTTCGATTTAACCAGGTGGCGAGTTCGAATACCGCCTGGGCAATAGTAATTTACTTAGTGACGGAATTCATTAAATAAAATCCCACCCTGGGTAGAAAATGGTGTTAACCTGTAGAAACCCCGTCCCAATTAGCCTTAGTTGCAAAAAGTGGTCGTTAATAAAAAATAATAATTTTAACCAAAATAATGGGGTTTTTTTAATAATAAACACCATCTTTAAGACGTCGCACAAAAATAAGACAGTTACATCATGAAACGTTTCTACACTCTTATTTCGAAAATCTTTATTTACTTCATTTATAGCATACTCGAAAATTAACTGTTTCAGACAACACTAAATATTATATTTGCTTTTGGCCGAATTAGAACCTAGAATAGTGGAGGTTTGGTGAGGGGGGGGGGGGGGGTGGGTGGATTCGAAAATTCAAATTATGAGTCGGATCGACTATATCGCCTATATTATCTACAATTTGTTACTCCATGTAATTTTTCGTAACTCAAGTATTGGACGACTTTCTTTAGTTGATCCTTGAATATCCCTTCATTCAGTATTGGAACTTTATTATGTGAAATGCAAATAGTTGTGTCAATTACGGTTTTATTGACATCCTATTTCTACTCATCGTATTTTGGTTTTGGAAATGTAGAACATATTCTGAGATGAGATCAGTAGTGAGTCATTCCAACATGTGGGTCTGCTTAGGTTACTCTGCCCCTGTGTGATGGCTTTAGCTCATCAAGGCTTTGAAAAAGCAATTTCAAAACTTGTAAACTAGTTTTTTATGTATATTATATGATATTAATAGTATATCATTTCTTACTACTCCTAAAAACAACGTGTCGTAAAAACATTCGTTCAAAAAACGT